>BQNB010011723.1:53518-75466 GCA_026074375.1 Tanacetum coccineum | reverse complement strand
TACTTACACTACGTAGTTTCGCAGGATCAGTCACAACATGGCGAAGAAATTCTTCAACAGAGAAAATCCCTGCATTATTTAGCCTCTTGTGAAATGATCCATCCTTTCCAATTTTCTCTAATCTCCATACCTCATCGTTTAAGGCAGGAGGGTAGTGCTTCTTGTACACTGTCAATGAGAATAATAGCTGTAGTTCAAAAACAATCATAACTAAATAAAAGTTATATGAAAAAGGTAAAAAGAGCCACCATACATTCGCCTCTATGATCTTTAACAGTGAATGCTTCGGTCTTTGCTTCACGAACACGTATGCCTTCACAAAAACCTGAGGCTACCTTTAAACCAAGCCTAAATTTCCTGCTCCTGATCCAACTTGAATTATCAGTAAAAGTCAACTCCCCTAATGTCCCAACACCTTCTTTAAGCACCACCTGTAACTCTCCGTTTAATAATGGTCTTTTTCCTTCACGCTCTTTTACAATATGGCTGTCAAATTCTTCTTGAGTCCAGCCTTCATCATCTTCATTATTGAAATCACCTTCTAGAACCACAATATCTAGTTTTATTGATGATTCGGGTCCTGATGTAACAACATGGCCAGTGTTGGCATCAATCAAAACAATATGAATAGCAGCTCCCTGTTCTCCTTCGACTTTTCCTCCAGTGAAGAGGGGTAAAGACATCCTGGACCTGAAGTGAAGCTGCAGATTTCTTCCATCTGGTCCTTCAATACGTTTAGGTGAAGACCTGAAATTTATTGGTTCAAAGGATGGAGTTAGAGATTCACATTCATCTACAATACCATGTTTTACCAAGTAGTAAATGTCAAATGAAAAGCTTAAGAGCACTCAACTTGCCACAACATGTTATGTAACACTTGCCTTTAGTTACAGATGAGAATGTCGTAAACATCCAAGCTGATATAACTTCGTGTATTCTTTTTGCCAATAATATACTGGTTTTTATTATTCAATCAAACAAAGGTATTCATTCAATTATGGAGTTTGGAGGAACACTTTTGTATCTAAATACTTCGGATTGATCTTAGAGCAGCATGAAATATAATAAGGGCACTCAGCAATCCTAATCCCTAACAAAGTTTATAGGGTAAAGGGACATGATGCAGAAATATTCAGACAGATTTATGAAAGTTTATTTTGGTATTTTGAATCACTTTTTTCAAATAAGACCGGGCTGGTGACAATATCAGTTCTTGAAAGTAAGCTATGTAAGTTGAGACGATAACATGGCAACAAGCTTGAAGAGTTGCATGATTCAAGACCGTAATCATTATGACCGTTAAGTACTCAAGAAATGCAAGACGTTCGCTGATCTAAGTGAAACATGTTTAGCCACACTTAGGAAATCCCCAATTCAGTACAAAAACAAAAACACTAAATCTAGTGGAGTGCAAATATCCATCTCCAAGGAACATACTGAACATTGCACTAAAATCTATGGAATATATTCATGTTTCGATTAGTTCGCATAGTTGCCAAACATACATAGCATTAATAGTATTAATACAGTATATAATAGAGCATATTATAACAAACCTCACATCAATATTTTGAATCCTTAAAAATGAACCTTTAGATTGGAACAAATAATGTAAATGATATATATCTTGAATTTCCATATTCATCTGTCATTGTTATTAAGTTTTGAACTAATTAAATATTGGGTTATGCTAACCAGTAACCACAGTCCACAACCCTTTGGGCTGGGATTAAGCTTACCATAATTATAAAAATAGCATTTAATAAACTCATGATTTCCATATTGTGTAATTTAATTAATTGAAATGAGCCATTGTGTAATTTAAACTTAATTGTGTAAAAATATTTTGTCCACGAACTTAGGTGTTTCAATTTACCGGGGTAATACCCTTTACCCAAAAAAAAAAACTTAAGTGTACGCATAACAAAACTTTAGTTTAAGGCTGTAAGCCTGTCCCCAAAGGAATTGTTTCTTACACTAATTAGTGCATACATTGGAGATGCCCAAATGACATGCATATGAGATGAGCCAAGTATATATCATATATGTGGGTTCTGAAGGGGACCATAACTGTGATAAAAGGGAGAAGGGTGTAGTGTTGAAGAAGATATGAGGCAGCACCAACTGAGACGGTCCTGTCATCTACAAATTGGCCTTTTAATGCGTCAGTTATAAAAAGAGATATGTATCAAGAAATCCTCACGAGACATACATGGGATAAATAGTCGAGATATCTTTACATAAGTGGAGTACACTAAAGAAAGCCTTGGGTAGGGGTGTGTGAACCCAGAACATTACCTACTTTCGGTTTATCTGTGTTTAGGTCAACTATAGCTCGCTAAATTAGTTTCAGAAGATTGTTATAACTGATATTATACAACAAAGTCTCATTAGGGCATAACCTATGCATGCAATGGTGCATATTTCCAAAGAAAACTACCAGGATATCGAGCGCCTTTCCCAAGAAATATTATCAAGAAATATTATACAGAACCGACTCAGTAAGAGCATATTTGATGCATGCAATGAACCAATTTTGTGAGGCAAATAGCAGGATATCTAGCATCTTTCACAGAAATATGTATCTGTGTATGCAAGTTTGAAAAGAAAGGCAAGAAAACGCAAGCCAAGACTACTAGAAGCAAGTAACAACTGTATTGTACAGATATTGTAACCTAACTATCTAAGCAATCTTATGATTTTGGTTAGCAGCATGAAACACAGAATCTGGTTTGTGTTCTAAAATTAGGTTAAAATATTCAATCCGGTTTGAACCCATGATACATGGCTTTGTATTCCACAATTATTTATGAGCCTTTGATCATTAAATGCTATTCCAGATGTACAGAAAAGAATTACCACAGCATTACAAACAGAGTACTATAACTGGTGCTACCTTAGGAATGCAATAGATAGATTGAAGAACACAAACCTTGCATTTGTTAGCCGAGCAGGGCCTAACTTTGCTAAAGCTCGTTCCACTTCCTCGCTAACCTGTTCAAAGGACATTGCTTGTCAGCTTGTCAAAGTTAAACCAGTGAGATAAAGACAGCAAAAACTATATGGACTTGCACTGGGATTCATACTGAGTGAAAAATGCACATACAACCATATTCAGTTCCTTTGGTTTGAACCTTTTTCCCAAAAACAATGTTTCAAAAGTGAAGCCTCGGATAATAGATTAATGAACACTAGAAACTATGGCTTCACATGAATAATTCGATAGTTCATGAATTCCGGATGTATACATAATTACATATATGAGACACGTTATTGCTAGTGCTAGCTAATTTACATCAACTTTATGATAACTTATACTTAGTTGACTTGTAACAAGAGTCATAACTTATACTTAGTTGACTTGTAACAAGAGTCAAAGGAGACTAGTTCATATTGAAGAAGATAGTAGAAAGAAAAATTAGTATTCTGAAATACTTTTTTGACAAGGAAACGGAAAAGATAACACTTACAACTCTGCGAAGAATAGGTTCCAAGGATGAGCAAAGCTTTTGGAGACTATCAACCTTCAAAGCTTCCACAATCACACTGTATAAACAAGTATATCAACAAAAGTGGGATTCCCTGAAAATTCTCACAAAAACTACCAGCGCAAAACATGAGATAATATCCATTTATCAAAACTATAACTTGAGACACGACTTGCTGACGATTATTCAACCCCCCAAAACAAGCCCCCCAAGATCCATAGATGAGTCGTGGAAGTAGAATGCTATTAGAAAGTACGGGGGGGTTATGTGAATTTGGAGGGGGGGGGGGGGGGGGGAGTGGGGAACAATTTAGTAAGTTTTTCAGAACGTTTTCACAAACGACAAAAAGCGAAGCATAACAAATCATGTTTCAAAAACAGTAAAAAGTGGTGGTTGCACGGATTTTGTTGACAGGTTATCACACATAATATTTCAAACCATTTGTGTTGCAAGGTAAATAGTGATTCAGTGCACAATATGGGGTTGTAATTTCCCATAACAACAGCACTTGTATCCTCACGTTTCAATAAGAGGTTTGTTACATATCAAAAACGGCCATCTCAACGAACGAGCAAGTACAACAAGACGGTGCCACAAAATAGGGGAAAGAACCGGGATGGAAAGCGTCGATATCCCAAAAAGAGAAGTTTACTCCGCACACTAATACTACACATTACTAAGCTACAATCTATCTACAAACCAAACGCGCTGATTAAATCCATGCCCCCACAACCCCCACAACCCATCAGTTCTTAGATCGGGGACGAAATAGAAGGATACCGATACGTGAGATATACTGGTTATACATTAAGAGGTAACCATACATAATGATACGGCAAACAATGTGGAGATGAAGATAGGAAAAGGTATGAACATAAGATGTACACACACAAACCATATACTCAATGCCAAACAACACACACAACAAACTGAGCATCGAGCAGTTATTGCTGTCAAAGGCAGGCAATTGGAACAAACCCCAAAATCAAGGATTTAAAAGACTGAAGTAACGCAATGAACAAGGTAAAACGTTCAGAAATACCACCCCTGTAGACACCTGACGCATACCGATAAGATCTAACTGTTAAAATCGGACATTAAAAGTATCAAAAGAAGAGACCCCAAAATGTTATGGAACTATATAAAAACGAGTTAGGGAGATTGTTTAAAATATGATGAGTCGAAAAGATAATGTTCTAACATTTAAGGGTCACCACAGAAAGCTGGGCCGCTATGTTATCGTGATTAAAAAAATACTAAGCAGGATCAAACAGCTAGGATTGGCTACCACCAGATACATGGTAAGCTAGCCAACTTCCTGTATAAAGCGCACGCGCCCCCCCTCATGTTATGGTTATACATTAGAGGTTCAACGGATGAGTCGATATGCAATGGTTATACATTAGAGGTTCAACGGATGAGTCGATACGTTATGGTTATACATTAGAGGTTCAACTGATGAGTCGATATGTTATGGTTATACATTAGAGGTTCAACGGATGAGTCGATATGTTATGGTTATAAATTAGAGGTTTAAATAATGAGTCGATATGTTATGTTTATACATTAGAGATTCAACTGATGAGTCGATATGTTATGGTTATACATTAGAGGTTCAACGAATGAGTCGATATGTTATGGTTATAAATTAGAGGTTTAAATGATGAGTCGATATGTTATGTTTATACATTAGAGATTCAACTGATGAGTCGATATGTTATGGTTATACATTAGAGGTTCAACGAATGAGTCGATATGTTATGGTTATACATTAGAAGTTCAACGGATGAGTCGATATGCTATGGTTATACATTAGAGGTTCAACTGATGAGTCAATATGTTATGGTTATACATTAGAGGTTCAACGGATGAGTCGATATGTTATGGTTATACATTAGAGGTTCAACGGATGAGTCGATATGTTATGATTATACATTAGAGGTTCAACTGACGAGTCGATATGTTATGGTTATACATTAGAGGTTCAACGAATGAGTCGATATGTTATGGTTATAAATTAGAGGTTTAACGCATGAGTCGATATGGTATGGTTATACATTAGAGGTTCAATTGATGAGTCGATATGTTATGGTTATATATTAGAGGTTTAACGAATGAGTCGATATGTTATGGTTATACATTAGAGGTTCAACTGATGAGTCGATATGTTATGGTTATACATTAGAGGTTCAACGGATGAGTCGATATGTTATGGTTATACATTAGAGGTTCAACGGATGAGTCGATATGTTATGGTTATACATTAGAGGTTCAACGGATGAGTCGATATGTTATGGTTATACATTAGAGGTTCAACGGATGAGTCGATATGTTATGGTTATACATTAGAGGTTCAACGGATGAGTCGATATGTTATGGTTATACATTAGAGGTTTAACTGATGAGTCGATATGTTATGGTTATACATTAGAGGTTCAACGGATGAGTCGATATGTTATGGTTATACATTAGAGGTTCAACGGATGAGTCGATATGTTATGGTTATACATTAGAGGTTCAACGGATGAGTCGATATGTTATGGTTATACATTAGACGTTTAACGGATGAGTCAATATGGTATGGTTATACATTTAGAAAACTTTCAACGATGAGTCGATATGTTATGAGTATACATTCGACTTTCAACGGATGAGTATCGTTATGTTATGTTATGACATTCGACTATCAACGGATGAGTCGATATTATGGTTTTAAACATTCGTCGATTCAACGATGAGTCATATGATAGGTATGACATTCGACGTTCAACAGGATGAGTCGATATGGGTATGGTTATACAATAGAGGTTCAACGGATGAGTCATATGTTAATGTATACATTAACGTTCAACGATGAGTCTATGTTATGGTTTATACATTAGATTCATATCTTCCTTGATTATTTATCCACATGCATCAAGATGTCTTTGAGATATTGAAATAATCTTTACTCGTATTCAAGGTCTATTCAAGTATTCAAGTACTGATGCATTCTAAAATTAGTTGTCGCACAATTGTATTGTGTTGTGGAATACAAGGCATGTTACACAAATGAATATTTTTTATATCTTCATACTGGTGTAAATAGTTGTCTGCATATTGAATTTAGTGAGGTTGTGGATAAAGACAAGTTACACAATTGAATATTTTATATCTTCATAACTTTTAAATAGTTGACTGCACAATTGATTTATGTGTAGGATATGTGGCTCATTTTAAAGGGGGGTATGTGGCTTCAAAGTTGTGGGTGTATAGCAACTTGTATCCTTAGTAGAAGTTTGTATATAAGGGTAGTGAGTTGTATTCATATGCATAAGAACCAAATACAAACAAAAATTTGTAGAACTTGAGAAGGATTATGGAGTTGCAAGCTTCGGCCCAGTCAACTACTTGGTCAGATGTTTTGAGTTTGTATTTCTGGAGGGCCAAGGAAGCTGACCTTAGGCTGGCACGCATGATCAATAATGTGAGTGTGAAGTTACGTGCTGCCATAGAAGAATATCAATTGTTTACTCAAGAACTTGAAGCTTCTCCTGGTTGGGTTGTGAACAAGGACATGTCAATTGAGTACTTGCAAGAGCTAGTACAGAGAGACGAGGAGATGGTTCAAAGGTTGCAGGCCCTGGAAAGGGAGGTAGAGGAGAGGGCTGATGAGAAGATGCTTTTCATTGAAAAGTTGAAGGGGAATGTGCCCTTTGAATAAAAATGTGTATGTCAACACATTAAGTGTATGTGTGTTTATCTACGTTTTTAAGGTGTGTCAACACATTAAGTGTATGTGTGTTTATCTACGTTTTTAAGGTGTGTTCATGTTTGCACCATGGGCATTTGTATTGAATGCATTATAATAAATGGTTTATGTGAAGACTTATGTCTTGAATAAAAATGTGTATGTCAACACCATTGGCATTTATCTACATTTTTAAGGTGTGTTCATTGGCATGTCGAGATAGAATTGAGAGATGGTTGTGGAGCAATTTTCTGTATATCCATAAACATAAGAACTCTTATTAAAAAAACATGACAAAAACATAAACCACTACATCCTAAAATGGTGAAAACATGGAAACGTGGGCATCCCCTCAATCTCCTTTATTCTAGCACATTCAACCAAATACACTAACTACTACTCCACACGAAGGTTTTCCATTTCATTTAAAAGCTCATGAAGTATTGCAGCTGACTCACACGGGTGGTCATCAGGATTCTTCTCCATGGCTAGTCTTGCCTCTAGTATCTTTATCTTCATAGTTAAGAGCTTGCAGTTTGAGCACTCTGTGTTTCCAGGACTAAGTGCAGCTCTAGAGGATCCTGAAGAAGAACTTGCACGTGAAGAAGAATTTGAAGGTGCTGTCGGTCCCGAAAAAGAACTTGCGTTTCCAAAAGTAATCTCATCCTTCCATTTAAAATATCCACATCCATGATTTTTTGTGAAGGCTGTTAAACTATAAAAAATCATAAGGAATGTCATTTTAAAAATCAAATTATTTATATATTGCATAAATAAGAAAGGTTCTTATTGTTTACCTTTGAACGAGGACACGCATAGTAAAGTTTACCAAAGCTGTGTGGTTTATGTGATTGTCTCAACACTACATATCCACCTTCACATCGACACATAAAAGATTCATACGACTCCATTTTCATATGTTACAAAACTGGGTGGTGATGGTGGTTGTGTAAAGAGTTTGTAAGGATAAGAGTTGGTGGTGGTGGTGCTGTATATAAATATCATATTTATAGTTAATATCCTCATAATTTTTATGCGGGAATTCTAGGCGAGAAGTTTAGGCGAGAAGTTTAGGCGGGAATTCTAGGCGGGAAGTTTAGGTGGGAAGTTTAAACGGGAATTCTGTGAGAATTGGTGCCACGTCGGACGGACTTTTGTCGTTTAGTGATGTTTCCCTGGCGACAAATGTCATAAGCATCTTAAATCACGTCAAACTAAGACCACATCAAACTATAAACAAAATAACAACTAAACAAAGTCAAAAACGTTAATTCATATTCCCCGGTGACATGTCGCCGGGGATAATATTATTCACGTCTCCTAACAAAATTTGTTCACTAATTGAGATAAAACTAGTCAACGAAGTCAAGATGGTTTCCCCGGCGACATGTCACCAGGGAATATTGTCAAAAATTTACGCAATTTTGCTAATTACTTGCTTAATTCCTGTTAGCATCTTTAAGACTATCCCTGGTGACAAGTCGCCGGGGAAAAGTGAGCGGGGAACATTGCAGCCAATTTTTTCGTTGATATATTGGGTCAAAATATAACCAATGTATCCCCGGTGACATGTCGCCGGGGAAAATATATTCAACATTTGACTAAAAAGTCTCACAGGATTAGTGCCACGTCAGACGTATTTTTGTCGTTTAGTGGTGTTTCCTCGGCGACATGTGTCGTCGGGGAAAATCTCGTCGCCTGTTCTCTCTTTTCTTGTAGTGATATCATCACCTCTGAAACTTACAAAAACATCATATTTCCACCGATGAGGAATTGACGTAGTAGCCATTATCAATAATGAGATCAAGCTGGGTTCATGACAAGTAAAGATTATCAGAAAGAGTAGCCATTACCAATAATTTATAGTAACAAAGATAGTGAAAAGTGAAAACAACTAAAGCAACTTAAATGTGTGATTTCGCAATTTAATCTTATTTATTATATTCTGTCATTCATACCGATAAGTTATTAAAATGTGATCATTAAAATGTGATCATTAAAATGTGATCATTTGGGCCATTAGATCAAATAATCAATTATAGTGACCGGACGACTACAACATCTCTAGTTTAGGCACATCTTCTAAATTTAATAGGTTATGTGGAGATAAAATGTTATGCAAAAAATTGTGTAATTCAGTCTTAATCATATTTATTTTATATGCAAAAAATTGGACAAAGTTAGAACTACAGATTGGTCATTTGGCCTATTGGATCAAAAAATCACTTGAAATAATAACCACAAAAAAGAAAATGATTTGTATACAGACATAGAACAACAAGCTATAAGTTGTAATTAGGGTAAATGTCATTTATTACCAACTTACTTTTCTATTTGTACCGTAATGACTAACTTACTTTTTTTTGTACACATTACACCAACGAACTTGTTTGTTTTGTGATAATGTTACCCATATGACCGGCTAAATTTTCCACGTCATTAATTTAATTTTTTTTTTCCAAATGTGCTAATACACTCCACCTTGACACTTACTTACCCGAAAATATGCGGGTAAAGGTCATTTAAAAGTAATTTTTTAAAAATACAAAATTTTTAAAAAATAATTTTTTTTAAAATCCGTACTTTTTAAAAAATTATGATTTAAAAAAATTATTTTTTGTTAAAGTACTTTTAAAAAAATTAAGATTAAAAAAAATTATAATTGTAAATATGTTAAAGAAGACAAGGGTAATATAGTCATTTTATGGTAATATTGGTGATATCGAACAAAATTTGAATGTACGTGAGTGTAGTGAGTACGAAAAAAAGTAAGTTGGTCATTACGGTACAAATGAGAAAGTATGTTGGTAATAAATGGATTTTACCCTAGAATAATTTTGCCAGCGTGGAACGTGTATACCAGCGTGTCAGTAACAAGTTGTGATATTGGTGATGTCAAACAAAATTTGAAAGTAAATTGGTGTAATGTGTACAAAAAAAAGTAAGTTGGTCATTACGGTACAAATGAGAAAGTAAATTGGTAATAAACGGCATTTACCCTTGTAATTATATAAAGTAGAACCAGAAAACTAATATAACGATCCATTACCTCCATAAATCAGTAAACAAGAAGTACGGGTTGCATAAACCGTCTACTAAACACACACAAAAAAAGATCCAAATTTCCCAACTTTCAGTAATTCTAGGTTTCCAATACTCCTACTAATCATTTCTAATAATAATGAATTGCCAAAATAACAATCACTTGACAAACAACATAATTCAACCTAACTAACGAAGTCAAATACGATCATCATCACTAATCATATCAATTAAACTATAAACAATTGACTTAAAGTGAAATGAAATAAGGTGAGCCATAACTAAAACCACTTTCAAAAGACAGAACCAAAATTAGCACAGAATTTGTCAAACCACTTTCTTGAGACAATACCAAAAGTAATTAGGCTATAAGAAGAAGAAGACTTACAGTCTATCAATGGATGAAGTCTTTCAGAGAAGTGCTGGTATGAATGATTGCAAATCAAAATGGTAGCTCAAGTCAAGTTACAAAAGAGTAAAGCCAATTTTGCATGTCCAAATTGCACTTCTAGTCCCTCGGTTTTTAATAATATGCAATTTCTTTTATTAATAAGTTACATCTCATATACTCATATTTAAAAAGTTCATTCTTTTTCATTATTTGTTTGTATTGTTTAACACCAGAAGTCTTATACATCGTATAGACTCTCAGTATATACGTCGTATAGGCCTATATGCCGTATAGAGGTTCTGAGACCCAAACCAACATTTTCCGAAATTTGCACTTTGACCAGTATTGAAACTTGAAATTTAACATAAGAATATACACAATGACTGAGTAGACATTTGGAACAAACAAAATTTACAATTTCCTAATAAAAAATAACATTTGTTAATCGTTTTATATCAACCAGTTACATACTCTGCAACTTGCTGAAACTACCTATTAGAAAAAGATATAAAGTTGAAGGTATAGACACAAGTAAAATAACACATTCTTCAATGTGGTTCCAAGAATTTCATAAAAAAAACATAGTGAAGTGTAGTCGATCATGATATGCATGATTAACTTAATAACAAATGATATATCTACGAAAGACGAATATTCTTTGTCTACAAAGAATCCTCAGGACGACACACCGTCCATCATGATGTTGAGAAAAGCGATTTTCTATTAGTTGCATTCGCTTTCGTGTTTGTACTCCTCCATCAATTAATAATGTCCATACATCCCCTTTGTTCCGGTTATGCTTATGTTTCTAAAAACACACAAAAAATAAAATAGTAAAGTACCAAAATATATAAACATAAAGCTAGAATTGTCACCAACCGGTTAAGACTAAAGATAAAAAAAGAACAAAAGATAAGTCAACTGATCTCGAGGCCTTGTCTTTCATTGTCCACTAATAACTAACTATCTTAATGGGTCTTATGTGGTAAAAATGAATACATAATGCATATAACCTCTTAAATTGTTTTACTCCAGAAACGAAAGTATTGCTTTTGTAATCATATTTAGCACGCTAATATCTATAGGGATTGTAATAAAGTTGGGAAACCTGGTCCATACAAAAAATGTTCTCATTTTTACCCGTTACACAAATGTTTTACTCCATTTAATGCCATATGACATAGATAGTGTTTGTGGTTTTCTCGGAAAATGGTATCTCGCTCATTTTAGGACTTAATGTATTCCTAGATCCATTAGTTCTCTCCCTTTCTTTGCAGTGCACTATTGTGTTTGATGACATTACCAACTTCAGAATTTCCATTAACTTATACTCACACACAACTTTCACCTGCAATTAACTCCAAAATATTATTAGTAATAAGCAAGAAAATGAAGTCACAGTTTTAATACCATCAACTCTATTTACAAAACAAATAATAAGAAGAAGAGAGTTAGGATCAAATGAGAAATAAAAGTAAAATGAGAAGAATAAGAAACAATCACAGTCGCACAATTCAGATGCATGAATAAAGAAAAATGCATCCCCATGTAATTCTCTTTTTTTATTCAAAATGTGTGGTTAGAAACATTTCTCATTCTTCTTATTTTATTTTCTCTTCTTAGTGGATCAATACCCAATAAGAAGAAGAAACTTATGATTTCATTCACCAAATACAATCATTAAAATCTTTCATATGTGGATAAAAGCACCTTCCAAGGCCTGTCAACAACAATGGGTTTGCAGTACTTATAGATGAGGCCCACACTTTCATCTTGCCCCATTTTTCCCATACCATTTCTAACCCGGTTTTCATTTTCTGATGACAGAAGTTTGATCCCCAATCTTCAATAGATGGACAAACCAGTCAAGTGCTATATATAGTCATCTATGTGTTTCATGTCACACTTTAAGTAAGATTTGTAATATATAGTCATCTATGTGTTTGTGATGAAGCTTAAAACTCCAAAAGTTATGATGTTAATTGTTGCGTGTCGCAAGTTTTTATGATAATCTTTAAGTAAAAGTCTAAAAATAGGTAACATGCTTTCCTAAAAAGAACGAAATACGTAACCTACTTGTTTTATTGTGAGTATCACTAAATAACTTTCAAATTTTATTCGATATACGTAATATGACCGGGTATTGACCCGTTTAACCTGTCACTACTTAGAAAATTTACAATTTTGGTCCTGTGAATTGCGTTGACTTTCAACTTTAATCCCTTGACTTTTTTTTCTTAATTTTTTCCCTTAATTTTTTTCATTTATTTATTCACTAATTCTTTTTAAGCTTATTATACCCTTTTTACCACTTTTTCATACACTAATCTTGTTTACACTTCTTACACTTTTTTATACTACCTCTTTTGTTACTTTATTCATTTATTCATACACTACTTTTTACCACTTAAAAAATGAAACTAATATTTTTGACATTTATTATACTTATACTTTAACACAACTTCCGAAGAATAAAAAATAGAAAAAAATTTCTAAACGTTGCATTAAACTGTTTTCAAAACTAACACCCTCATTTGACTTAAATTTTGTCAGTTAAACACCTCTCATGTAACTTACATTTTTTTAAAGAATACTTTTTAAAAGTTGCTTTAAAATATAACTATATTAAGTGTTAAAGTGAGGGTGTTAGTTTTGAAAAAAAATTAACGCAATGTTTAGAAATTTTTTCCTAAAACGAACTTCTTTTTGAGGAGCCGTTAAAGTATAAGTATAATAAGTGTTAAAAAAATTAGTGTCATTTTTCTAAGTGGTAAAACAATTAGTGCGTAAATAAATGAATAAAGTAAAAAAATTAGTGTAAAAAAAAGTATAATAAGCGTAAAAAAATAGTGTATGAATAAGTGGTAAAAAAGTATAATAAGTGTAAAAAGAATTAGTGTATAAATAAATGAAAAAAAAGCAAAATAAAATTAAGTGAAAAAAGTAAGTAAAAAAAGTCAAAGAACTAAAGTTTCAAGTCAACGCATACCATAGGGACCAAAACTGTAATTTTTCTAAGTAATGACGGGTCAAACAAGTCAATACCCGGTTATATTACATAAATCGAATAAAATGTAAAAGTTATTTAGCGATACTGATAATAAAACAAGTAGGTTACATATTTCGTTCTTTTTAAGAAAGTATGTTACGTATCTTTAAACTTCACCTGTAAATAAACCCATGCAATGATTGCTTCATGGGTGGATGAGCTACGTAGGGTCATAGACAAAAACGGATTTGGGCTAAACCGTTTATTATTTAGAGCACATGGTGCATTGTGCCATGGCTCAAGCCGTGGGCGAAAACACCACCCGAAAACACAAAAACCACACCCCGGGTGGCGTTTTCACGTCTGGCGCCGGGATCCCCAGCCCAAACGGTCCGGGAAAACGCGACGTGAAAACGCAAGACATCGTACGGTGTCTCGCGTTTTCAAGTCTGGCGTTTTCGTGTTTTTTTCTTCTTTTTTAAGTTTGTGTTTGTGTTTTCGTGGTGTGAGTGTATGTGTTTTAATGGTTTGTTTTTTGTTGCAGGTATGAAGAAGAGGAAGAAGGAAGAAGGTGGATGGGTTTATTTTTTATTTATTGTTTATTTTTTCCTTTTTGACACATTTAGTCCTTACATATTTGATATTTTTTACATTTAGTCATTAAAAGTTTTTATATTTATGTATTTTTTTTATTTAACTTTATGCAATGTTTTTTTTAATTAATGAAATTTATATTTGAAGTTTATAATTTTTGTTTATATAAATGAATAAAAATAGTGAGGTCCCCATAACATGAAAAGTTGTTGTGTTAATTAGGGAGGGTGTTTTTGATGTTATGAGAAAAAAATGGTGATGTGGCACTACTTTTTCTCACGGCTCAACACCATACCTAATGCTCTTACCGTGAATGATAATGGGTTGGATAGGGTTATGTTGACCCGCAAACACTTTTGTCTTTTTTCTAAAAAGTTTGGTAATAACGTAATTATTTTAATTAATTCTAAAGCACCTAACCTTCTTATACAAGCTCGATATGTATGTAAATTCATGTATTGTCACCATGTTTATGTTCAACCACTTTCGAAACGACCTTGTGATGCAGGCCCAAGTATTGAAGAACGGGTTATTTTATTTCTGGAGGCCCAAGATCGCGTGAAGAAAGACCCTTTATTCAAAAGGTCATAACTTGGGCTCAGATAATCCTTTTCAGGCCCAAGACCAGCCGTTTCGAAGGTTGGAACGAGGAGAACGCTGAGGTAACCAAACAAAGTTGGGTTACGGAAGTTTCGAGCCTTGAATCATTATATTTTAGGAGTTATTTACATTTTCGTGTTTTTTCGAGAATTTTGGAGTTTTTTTTTTGGCATAACTTTCGGCCCGTTTGTCTTTTAGGGCCCGTTTTAGTTTCGTTTTCCTATTTAACTATTGTACTATGCGTCTGGCTATTCAGTTCCAAGAAATACGAAAAGTCTATTTTTGGCAGTTTTGCTAAGAATCATCCTAATAATCGGTATTCGTGTGAATCAACAATTATTGGAAGAATCAATCTTGGTATTCGTGTGAATCAACAAGATCGATTGGTTATCTCGTTTTTTTTCACTACATCAGTTGGTATCAGAGCCGAAGTTCCTGTTAAGATGCCTCCAAGGAGAAATAGGCCTCTTACTGAAGCTTATAAGCAAGAATTTGAGCAGCGTGTTATGGCAATAATGGAGGAGCGATTAGATCAGTTTGTTGATCAATTGGTTGATCGAATGAATGACATGATGAATCCAAGAGGACGTAGGGATCGTAACAATCAGGGAAGTGAAGGTGAAAGGTCAAAAAACCCGTTCTTTAAGGGTGACGGTTCATCTTCTGATGAACAACCGGATCGACCTAGACGAAATCAAAGGGAGGATAATAGGCGTTGGGAATCTGGAATGAGAGTCAATATTCCTGAGTTTGATGGGAATACTTTGAACCCCGAGGGGTTCATTGATTGGCTTGTTGCGGTTGAAGAGGTGTTTGAATTCAAAGAGGTTCCTAAAAACAAAAGGGTTTCATTGATCGCTACCAAACTACGTGGTAGGGCATCCGCATAGTGGCAGCAATTGAAACTGACTAGAGAGAGAGTTGGAAAGCCAAGAGTCACCAGTTGGAGGAAGATGAAGAAGTTATTGAGGGAAAACTTTATTCCTCATAACTACCAATGATTGATGTACCAACGGTTACAAAATCTGAAACAAGGGACCAAGTCTGTTGAAGACTACGCAATTGAATTTTACCAAATAATTGCAAGGAATGATATTCAAGAGACTGATGATCAACTTGTCTCTCGTTACATTGGTGGTCTAAGAGTCCAGATCATGGATTCCGTTAACATGTTTGATCCGGTAACACTTTCTGATGCATATCAACGGGCATTAGCTTTTGAAAAACAAAACCGACGGGTTGGAAGTTCATCTTCTCCTGCCATAACAGGAGGTAGTTCTGGTTTGGGTAACATGACTTCTCGATTTGTTCCCAATCAGACGAAAGTGGGTGGTGGTAATACCGGACCAATTCCTAAGGGGGTTGGAAGTAGTGGTTTGAAATGCTTTAACTGTGGTGAACCTGGTCACCGACAGTCAGAGTGTAAGAAGGCTGGGAAAAGACACTTATTTGCTGATGAGGAATGGGAAGATAATGGTTTGGCGGATAACGATTATGAAGAACCTCCAGTGTTTGATGATGAACAATATGAAGAAGAGATTGTGAGTCGGGATGTGGGGGTAAATTTGATGATAAGGCCCTCTTGCTTGACACCAAAGACTGTTGGCGATGATTGGCTCAAGCACATCATCTTTCAGTCAACTTGTACTATTTTGGGTAAGGTTTGCACCTTTGTGGTTGACCCAGGGAGTTGTGATAATTTGATAGCTGAAGAGGCGGTTCAGAAATTAGGGTTGAAAATAGAGAATCGTCCCAAACCTTACAAGTTACAATGGCTTAAGAAAGGTGGGGAGGTAACTGTTTCCAAGCGTGTCCTTGTTGCTTTTTCTGTGGGAACAACATATAAAGATAGTGTTTGGTGTGATGTGGTGCCCATGGATGCTTGTCACTTATTGTTGGGTAGACCTTGGGAGTATGACCGCAACACCACACATTACGGGAGAGCTAATACTTATAGTTTCTTGTTTGATGGTGTGAAGATAACTTTGATGCCGAATAAACCCAAAGAGTTAGTCAACAAGCCCACTGGTAATTTACTAACACTTTCACAGTTTCAGGATGAATTGCAGATGGGCGATGATGTTTTTGTGCTAATAGGGAAGGAAGTGGCTAAGGATAGTGAAATTCCCAAGGCTATGATTCCTTTGCTTAAGGAATTTTCTGATGTTTTCCCTGATGAGTTACCTGATGGATTGCCACCTTTACGTGACATCCAACATCATATTGACTTGGAGCCTGGTTCACAATTGCCTAACAGGCCACATTACAGAATGAGCCCAGGAGAGCATGAGGAGTTGCGTAGGCAGGTTGAGGAATTGGTTTCTAAGGGTCACGTTCGTGAAAGCATGAGCCCATGTGCTGTTCCTGCCCTATTGACTCCAAAGAAGGATGGATCATGGCGTATGTGTGTTGACAGTCGAGCCATCAACAAGATTACTGTGAGGTACAGGTTTCCTATCCCTCGCCTTGATGATTTACTTGACCAAATTAGTGGTGCTACTATCTTCACGAAATTAGATTTGAAGAGTGGGTATTACCAGATTCGTCTTAGGCCTGGTGATGAATGGAAAACAGCCTTTAAGACGCGTGAAGGATTGTATGAGTGGTTAGTGATGCCTTTTGGTTTATCAAACGCACCTAGCACATTTATGCGTGTGATGAATCAATTGCTTAGACCTTTTATTGGGAAGTTTGTGGTCGTTTATTTTGATGATATTCTCATTTATAGTGCTTCTTTCAGTGAGCATGTCACCCATGTGAGGCAGGTCTTGACCTTACTTCGCAAGGATAGTTTTTATGCAGCCACGAAGAAATGTGTGTTCATGACACCTAAGGTTTTGTTTTTAGGGTATGTTGTTTCTGGTGAAGGGATACAGGTGGACGAGTCTAAGGTAGCAGCTGTTCAGAATGGCCACCCCAACATACCATTACTGAAGTCGAGCTTTCATGGACTGCTTCTTTTTTATAGGCGGTTAATCTAGATTTTAGTTCCATTACGGCACCTTGACAGATTGCATGAAGGGAAAATCATTTGTGTTGGAAATGGAGGGCAGAGTCTGCTTTTCAGGTTGTAAAGAAAAGCTTACTACAGCACCAATTTTGGTATTGCCTGACTTTTCTAAGTTTTTGAACTTCATACGGATGCATCAAAGGTTGCAATTGGGGGTGTTCTCAGTCAAGGTAGTCGACCTGTTGCCTATTTTAGTGAGAAATTGACGGAGCCAAAGTCTAGGTACAGCACTTATGACTTGGAGTTTTATGCGGTGGGTCCCCTCACCCCCCCCCCCCCCCCCCCACCCCCCCCCCCCCCACCCCCTCCCCCCTCCTTTCCCCCCTCCCCCCCCCCCCGTCCCTCCCCCCTCCCCCCCCTTCCTTCCCCTCTTCCCCCCCCCCTCCCCCCCCTCCCCCCCCCCCACCCCCCCCCCCCCCCCCCCCCCCCCCTCCCCCCTCCATCTCCCTTTCCCCCCCCCCCCCCCCCCTCGGGTCCACCCCTTTGTCCCGCCCCCCCCCCTTCCACCCCCCCCCCTCCCTTCTGTTCCCCCCCCCCCTTCCCCCCCGGTCTCTCTGCTCCCTCCTCCCCCCTCCCCCCCCCTTTACTCCCCCACCACCCTCCCCCCCCCCCCTTCCCCCCCCCCCCCCCCCCCCTTTCACCCCTCCCCCCTCCCGTCCCCCCCCCCCCCCTCCCCTCCCTCCCACTGTCCCCCCCCCTCCCCCCCCCTCCCCGTCCCCCCCACCTCACCCCCCCCCCCCTACCCCCCCCCCCCCCCCCTCCCCCCCCCTCCCCCCCCACCCCCCCCCCCCCTCACCCCCCCCCCGCCCCCCCCCCCCCCCATTTTCCCCCCCCCCTTCCCCCCCCCCCCCCCCCCTCCCCCTCCCCCCCTCGGTCCTCCCCTCTCCCCCCCCCCCCCCCCCCCCCCCACCTCCCCCTCCCCGTCCTCCCCCCCCCACCCCCCCCCCCCCCCCCCCCCCCCAACCCTCCTCCCCCCCTTCCCCCCCTCCTCCCCCCCCCCCCCTCCCCCCCCCCCACCCCCCCCCCTCCTCCAACCCCCCCTCCTTCCCTCCCCCGCCCAAACGCTGTAAAGCATTGGCGCAACTATCTATTTCATTAGGAGTTGTTTTTGTTAACTGACCATGATTCCTTTATGGCATTCTTCGCATTCAAGATCAAGGGTGTTCTTACTCAAGCTGGGCGTTGGTTGGCATTTCTGGAGAAGTTTACTTTTGTGGTTAAACACAAGACTGGTGTGTCCAATCGGGCTGCTGATGCCTTAAGTAGGAGGAGTAATCTGCTTGTTTCTATGCAAGTTGATGTGCCCGGGCTGGACGTAATTTGTGAGCAGTTAACTTTGGACCCATACTTTTCTAATGTTTTGCAGGGTGTGCAATCAGGGTAATACCCATATTGTAATATTCATGATGCTTTCTATTTCAAAGGGAATCCAACTATGTATACTGATTACCAGTCTTCGCTTGAAAATTATTAAGGAGTTACATGGTGAAGGACATGTTGGTCGCGATCGCACCTTAAAGTTGGTACAGGCTTCTTATTTCTGGCCCACTATGAGGAAAGAAGTGGATCGTTATGTTAAGAGGTGTCGTATATGCCAAGTTTCAAAGGGGACAGCTACTAATGCAGGTCTCTATATGCCTTTGCCAGTTCCTTTGCAGCCATGGGTTGATATCAGCATGGATTTTGTGTTGGGATTACCTCGTACTCAAAGGGGTAATGATTCAATCTTTGTTGTTGTTGATCGTTTTTCTAAGATGGTGCACTTTATTCCTTGCAAGAAGACGACAGATGCAGTTAATGTGGCCCAACTTTTCTTTAGGGATGTGTATCGTTTACATGGTTTACCTTCATCTATTGTTTCTGATCGAGACACTCGGTTTCTGAGTCACTTTTGGCGTAGCTTGTGGAAGATGGTGAACACTCAACTCAATTTTAGTAGTGCTTATCACCCTCAAACTGATGGGCAAACTGAAGTTGTTAACCGATCACTTGGTAATCTGTTAAGGTGTTTGGTGGGTGATCATGTGAAAGCATGGGATCAAAAGTTATGCAGGCTAGAGTTTGACTCTTAACTTCTGCTATCATTGACCGAAGCACCGGGTTTAGTCCAGGTGGTTTATTCTGCTCAACCACGTGGACCTCTTGATTTAATGTCTCTTCCTGTTTCTGGTTCTGTTCCCAAGAAAGTACAGGATTTTGTTGAAGGGTTGCGTGAAGTTCATAAAGCTGTTCGTAACAACTTGGTTCGAGCTAACTCTAAGTACAAGCAAGATGCAGATCAAAAGCGACGACAGGTAGATTTTGAAGCGGGTGACTTTGTGTGGGCTGTTTTAACTAAGGATCGTTTCCCAGTTGGTGAATATAATAAGTTGTCAGCTAAGAAGATTGGCCCGCTAGAAATTGTCGAGAAAATTAACTCCAATGCTTATCGTTTGAAGTTACCAAGCCATATTCGTTGTTCTGATGTCTTTAATGTGAAGCACTTGTTGCCTTATCACGGTGATTCATCTGATGATGATCTTGTTGTGAATTCGAGGGCGAATTTTGTCTACCCAGGGGGGAATGATGCAGGCCCAAGTATTGAAGAACGGGCCATTTTGTTTCTGGAGGCCCAAGATCGTATGAAGAAAAGCCCTTTATTCAAAAGGGCATAACTTGGGCTCAGATAATCCGTTTCAGGCCCACGACCAGCCGTTTCGAAGCTTGGAACGAGGAGAACGCCGTGGTAACCTAGCGTAGTTAGGTTACGGGAGTTTCGAGCCTTGAATCATTATATTTTAGGAGTTATTTACATTTTCGTGTTTTTTCGAGAATTTTGGACTTTTGTTTTTAGCATAACTTTCGGCCCGTTTGTCTTTTAAGGCCCGTTTCAGTTTTGCTTTCCTATTTAATAACTGTATTGTAACCCTAGCTATTCAGTTCAAGAAATATAAAAAGTCCAATTTTGGCCGTTTGCTAAATTTATCCTAATAATCGGTATTCGTGTGAATCAACGATTGTTGGAAGAATCAATCCTGGTATTCGTGTGAATCAACAGGGTCGATTTGTGTTATCTCGTTTTGTTAGACTACATCACAATCCCTAATCCAGCATACAACAAAATTGATCTGATAACCTAATTCGATTCAATAATAAAAAATATTAGCTTAGAAGAAGGTAATAAAAATACCTCCATGATATAACAGGGTTAATGTGTGTTTATTCGAACGTAATTGATTCTTGTTTGCAATATGTATGTGAAAGTATAATTAAAAGAGATATATGCTTAATCATTCAATTGGTGTGTTACAAATCAACCGTGTATATGATTTTGAAAATTGAATAGCAAGGTGAATGATAAGTTTGGAATGGATTTACAAATTTGAGAGAGATTTTTGGAATGTGTAACTGTCAAATAAATGAAATTCAGGAGTGACTGTAGGAGTTGAATAAAGAAAACCGTTTATTTTACACACAGTTTTAATAAGTCGAATTTTGTGGACTATTATGCCCTTTGAGTCAGCATTCTAGTCAGTATTCCAGTCAGCATTAATTTGTACAGTCACCAAGTCTAGTCATCATGAATTTTTTCATGCCTTACTCCGTATATCGGTAGAAATAGTGTTACATATGAATTTTACTCTAGCGTTAAGAAATTATTTAATACAATAATAAACAAAAATAAAAAAAACATTGGGAAATGGTCAAATGGGGTTATAAAACGCAACAAGCTAAAGAATGATACAAATTAGAACTCTTTCAATACATTAGGAGGGCCCAACTCAATATTTATAATGAATTTTCACAAAAACTAGCAACCGTTGATCAGTTCGGTTAGTTTGGTTCGGTTAAAAATATTTTTTGGGTCAACTAGAAAATCGAACTGAATCGAACTAGAATTCAACTGAACTGAAAATCTAATTTAAATTCAATTTGGTTTTCGATTGACCCGAATAACCCGTATTATACAATTTATTTAAAAATAATAATAATTACATAGATTTTTAGCAAAAAAACAATATTTCAAGCATAAAAAATATTTTTTTGAGTAAACTGCAAAATACATCCTTGTGGTTTCATGTTTCTCACGAAATACATCCATGATCGAAACTATTAGCAGTTTAC
>BQNB010011723.1:22719-39810 GCA_026074375.1 Tanacetum coccineum | reverse complement strand
GCCACCTAACTTAATAACTTATAATATTCTCTCACAATTTGAGCGGCAAAATCACGAAAAATCAAATTAGAGAATAAAACTATAATAATTAAAATAAAAAAAACAAAGCAAGATAGTTATCTTGATAAAGAATCAAGAGTTTGATACCACGCTAATCGCAGCGAATAAACATAGAACTAAAAGAGACGATTTTTTTACGACTGCAAACTTACGGTGGTGCGTGACAGCGCTTCAGGACGGAGGAGGGCGATTCCAGTAGCATTTTCTTCAGAATTCTTTTGCGAGTCAACAGTCGTTAACGGTGTCAGCTAACTCTAAGTTGTTTAAGACTTATAAGCAAAATAGTGAGCCATTCAGTGAGCTATTGTTCTTTTCTGAATTCGGCAGCTTGTTCTGGCGCGTCGGCATGGCTACAGCTACGATTCCGGTATGCTTCTCTTTGGAGTTTAATTACGAAGCTAATGGCGTTGACGTCGTGAGTTAACTCCTAACGGTTTAGGAGTGATGGTCGAAACAGTAGGCTGCGATTTTTGTTTTTGTTTTTTAGTACAGATAAATGGCGGTTTCTAGTGTTTGATGGGGTGACATTAAGGCAACGACTCAAGATAGTCGACCAGGTTCGAGGATCGGACCTAGAGCTCCAATATAGATAACATCAAATAGTATAGTGTTTTTAGTATCATTATCTCATGTTTATCGTCTTGTTTTATATTGTATTATGTAGATGTAGATTTGATACTTAATCGCTTCTTATTTGCATAATATGACTAATTAGGGCATTGGAGCACAAATACGAAAAAAATTAACAAAGTTAATTAGAAGATTCTTGAAGAATCTTATATTCAAGGTTTCTACGGCGCAACTAGGATGATTTCCCTACACAATTAGACAACAATTTATGATTAGAAGTTGATTATGGAAGACTCATAAAAGAATCAAGTAAATAAACAAAGCTGGAAGTTGAAATAAAGATTATGTGATATCTCAAAAATAGGTGCTTTAGTATTTGGACCATAACTTCATACGAATTCCTTTTTAACTGATTCAAGTTTCCACATAAAAAGGAAAGAGATATCTACAACTTTTGTGTTTTGTGCTAAGGCTGAATCAGAACTAAAAGATTATAATTTTATATTCTCTACAACGTAAGGGGTCTCTCCCCCTATGGTGTAGAGAATGGAGGTTTTTAGGCGATTTTGATTTGAAAGCATATATGGCGTAGAGGCTCACTTACCTCTACGTCGTAGAGGGACCGACACAGCAAAACTCTATAAGTACAAACCCTAACTCAGCCATAAAATATATAATAACCCTAGGGACGATATAGGGTTAATTAGAGGATGAAAATCACCACTTCCAAGCTGCAATTCAGAGGAGAAGACACCACAATCCATTATCGTCATTAGCTTGATTTGGTTTGATCATTACAACACTATGTTTACATTCATTATTGATTTAAACATTGTTTTTTATTCTCAAACAATGATATTCAGCTAAACACTTCGTGTGTTAGCCTCATTATGATTCAATGAAGCTTGTGACTTGATTTTACCGTTTATACGTCTTCTTATTAGATACTTTATATGCTTGTAACTGATCCTTGTGCTTTGGTATTAATACATTGTCATACCCCCAAAATCGCAGTGGAAGATAACATGGCATGACTTTCATAGTACAATGTCACCAGTTATATTAAACGACCTCTATATGAGCCGTTAAAAATAAACGTTTGGTTTCATTAAATAGTTTAAACAAAAGGACAAAGTTTTAAAGAGTTTACAACATAAATAAAGAAGTTTTTAATACACAGCCAAACGTTATAGTAATGCAAGAAATCTTTGACATGATGAGACCGTAAAACGTGACTCTACTGGAATGCTCCAAGTCTATCCAAGACAATGCAATTAAGGACCTGAGAATAACATGTCAAAACGGTCAACATAAAGTTGGTGAGATCATAGGCTTAATGTTAAGTAAAAGTAGCATGGACCACAAGATTTTAGTGACTATTGTAACAAACACAATATCAAGAAAAGTATTACTATTTCATTAAGCTCATGACATCGAAGCCCTTACGGTTTGTTTGTTTGTTTCTCCGGTAGGTGCTTCTTATCGAGAATACCTAGAGTCCTCAAATGAAATGTGTTCGTTTGACCAGTGAGAGCTACCACACCCGGACGGGAGGTGTCAACCCTAATAGATCTATTTACAAAATTCAGGCTTAATACGTAACTAACGGTTCATGATAGTAGGGACTTAATGGTAAGATGGTTAACTTAGGCAATACGTAAATATTTAAGTACTTGTGTCCATAAAAATAAACAAGCGTGTATTCTCACCCCAAAGTAGTTCAAAACGAGTATTAAAATAAGTAAAGCATGGGCTATGAAACTCACCTCAACATGTAGTGATAACGAGAGTAAAATAAGCAAGCTTGAATGCAACGATATTACCTAACCGCGACCTATATCAATAAGATGCCTTAGGATCACAATGATATGTTCTATATGCACATGAGTTTTAGGAAGTTTTATCACTCATATAAACTTGTAATAGAGTTTTATAAAGTTTCACAAGTGAAAAGATTTAGAAAAATATGAAAACATAACTTTTCTAATATGGTTGTGAAAACAATGGCCGCCAGATTTGTTTTCCCGGCTTCAAACGACCATAACTCACTCAATTTTTAATATCGTTTAACGAAAGGAATTCTCAGACTTATCTCTATGTCTAAGCTTTCCAACCACTCTAATTACACTCCTAGATTCAAAGTTTAAGACACTCAAACTGTTGTTGCAAGACACGTGTATATACATCTATAGTTGTTCGACACTTGTTTTTGTAAAAACGTTTTAAAATACCAAACCATCTACATAGACCATCAAACCTATATAGAAATATTTAGAAGACATTCAAGTATCTTGTGGCTAAAAGATATTTATCAAAAGTTTTTAGTAAGATGGGTAAAACTAGCTCACAAGATGACCCATTTTCAGGACTGAAAACCCTAATTTCTTAGCAAAGTTTAATTCGACTTTTAACACAACAAATCTATAAAGGTGATATGAAAATAATGCATGGTATGTTAGATAAGAGTAAAATGGGTTTCATGAGACACTCACATGAAATGATGATGCTTATGGTGATCGTAAAGTGCACTAATATCAACCTGAAAGCTTAGAAAACCTTAGAAATGCAACTCCAAACCCTACAATTCCTCAACAACCCTTAGTGAAACCATTAACCCTTGCTAGAATAATTGAAATGAGCTGAGATTGAGAGAGTATTTGAATGTGTTTGTGTCTGTTGTAAGAGTTGCTAGTGAGTTTATTATATAGCATAACTTATGGAAGGGTCAAAAGGGGATTTACTTACTTACATGGTCTAATGTCATGAGAAGGGAAAAGGGAGTTGGTGCTTGGGAAACCACCTTGAGTTGCCCATATGAAAGTGACAAGGGGGAAGGAAAAGTTTCCATGTTTTGTAGCTTTGGTGCATAGCATGGTTGGGGTAATGTGATGTTACAAAGTTGGAAAGGCTGATTTTAGCTAGTCAAATGGGAGGTAAAATGTTATTTTTTGAAAGTGTATATAATTTGTCTTAAAGTTGGTGAGGGCATTGGGTATGTTATGCATGCATGCAAAATGATGTAAAGATGAAAGTCTTATGTGAAGTTGGTGAAACCGAATGCATATGATTATAAAATCATGCTCATGAGAATGTTAACATGCTTGCTTAACGTAGACTAAACTTAGTCTAGTGACGTAAAACTTCCAAAGAGATTCTCGTTATACGCGAGATAACCTAACGGTTATACGTAAAGTCTAATATTTACTTGTTTAAAATAAAACGTTCAAGTTAATAGATAAATGTTAACCTGAAATTGTCAGTTGTCACATAAATGAACACTTAGTTGTTAGTCATATAATTTACTAGTGACCATCTTGAAATTAGGTTATTAACTTAACTAAAGGACAACACATCCGACTTAGTTGCGACATTATCACCCATTACATAACATAAGTATGTCTTAGTTAATTAAGAATTATAAGTAAAAATTGTTAGTGACCGTTATTTGGTGTTTAGTGCCTTTAGCACACAAGGCACATAAAGTAGTTGGCGTTCTTAAAGACTATAATCTAGTTTAGTAATTGCTAGGAGTTAATAACTAGATGATATAGGTTAAGCCTTGAGAAACCATCGAGGTTTAGTGATATTAGAGCCAGTAGTAAGAACACGGACTAAATATTGCTCTCATAATCAAATCATAAGCTTATTGAGGATTAACAAGGTTAGCATAATTTTCTCCCTTGATTGAATTCCTTATATTTTCATTTAACTTTTTAGTTATTTTAATTTAAGTTTACTCAATCAAATATGATCACATGAAACAAAACGATACTTGGAAAATTTACATTGCTTTCATTAGTATGTTTAGTCAATTCAAATTATAAAACCTAGATAATTATTGTTAGGGTTCGACACTTGTATTTACCTTAGTTATACTACTACACGATAGGGTACATTACTCTTAAGTGCGTAAGTTAGACATAGGAGATATAGGTCATAAATTTAAGACTAGATAAAATGCATCAAATACCATGTTGGATTATAGAATTCCCATCAGGTGATTTTTATTTGTTGAGGCACAATATATAAAGGTTGCATGAACGAGAACCTTAACAGACCCAAACTCACAACTGAGCTTAAGCCAACTAACCTAATTAATTCCGTAGAAAACTATAAGGGGAAGTGGGTTGAGTAGTTTTACCGATTAAAATTTTGTTACAAAAATGTTAGTGCAAGTTTAATTGAAATCTTTAATATATGAATGCACAAATATAAGCAATACTGAATACGAGAGACAATAAGTAAAGCATGAAAAGATCAAACCAGGACAAGAGTATTTATAGTGGTTTGGCTACGAGAACTCCTTTTCTCTCCCTACTCCACACCGCGAGTACCCAACTAGAGAGTTCGTAAACACTATGTGTTGCGATAGTTAATATATACATTCTCTTTGTGTTTTGGTGATGACAAACATTTAACTTGTAAAACATTACATAAAATACGCAAGTTATTCGTATACATAATCATCAACACAAACATTCATCAACTCTTCTCGACGTACCGATACTCTTACAAATATGGACTTCGCTAATTGGATCGGGCCAAGCAAATAGGCTAGCCCATTAAGGCCAATAGAGTTCGGCCCATTAAGGCCCATCAAGGCCCAATCAAAGCTTCTAGAAGATGGAGGGAAACTAGTGAATTCAAATTTGAATTTGCTTTTAGAAGATGGAGGGAAAACTAGTAATGCATGCTTTTATCCAAACACCCTTTTATCCATTGGACAAAAGAGACCTCTTTAAGTCAAGACTTCCCTATAAAAGCCCAAGGCTTCTCCTCCCCTCCTCCTAGAGATAAAGCCACGAAATTTTACACACATATACATAGAGTTTCTTTCGTCATCTTTAATCATGGTTCTAGCATAAGGCATGGATTATGGTTACACTCTATGTTAGTTCCACTAGTACCAAAGGGTATGTAGTGATGTATAGGATGTCTCTACATTAAAGTGATCACCTTTGTTTACTCACTTATCATGTAGTAGATCGAGTCACATAGAAGTGATTATTTTTGATCACTTGTATGTAAAATGGTAGATTGTGTTGTATGTTGTAATTCATTTATATCTCTTGTGATTTGTGTAATAGTTAGATCGGGTGGATCGTGTTAGTGTTTAGGTGAAGTGAATTCTTGTAAGGGTGGTTACTATTTTAGGCCTCAAAATACAAGTGTGTGGTAGATTGGTTCTATCTAAGATTATGACTCGACATTTGGCTTAGTATCGAAAATTGTTGTAAGCTACGTGTGGTAGATTGGTTATACCTAAGATTAGAACTCGACATTTGGCTTAGTGTCAGAAATTGATGTAAGCTACTTGTGTATGGTTTTCTCTGCCTAAAGGGAGCTTGTTGACTAGTGAAGTAACTCTCGAGTTGGATACTCGGGGAGTGGAGTAAGGCGAAGAGGAACTTTGTGACCGAACCACTATAAATCATCGTGTCCGGTTTGCATTTCTTTTTAGTTATCTCTTTACATTTTTATTTACTTTATCTTCTTACATTTATATTTGCATTATATCTATATGTGTATGAATTGTTGCTTATATTGTTTGGATGATAATTGTGTCATGGATAGAAGTTAATATAGTGATTGTGTTATTTATGAATGGATGATAATGATGTGAACATTGTGTTTTGATTTGTATTGTTGTGATATGATTTGATAAAATATGTATTGTTGGTATACAAATAATATGAGCACTCTTCATATTATATCACCCTTGATCGGTAATTTGATACGAAAAAATTTAAGTTTTTAAAAGGAAAATGTATTCACCTCCCCTCTACGATTTCCACAATTGGTATTAAGAGCCACGTCGCTCTAATTTTCAAAACAAATGGTTTTAAAAATATAGCACGATCCATGTATCAGATTACCCATAAAGGGGGATTAAATATGGAAAGTGTTTTGTTGCTTAACTTGTATTAGTTTTGTTGTTAAATACACTTAGTATAGTAGCTTGAGGCAAAAATGATGCTTAAAATTAGTGTTATATGTTCGGTATCAAGTTCAGTAAGTTGTACACCTTTTCGCAAAGTCACCAAATGATTTTGTACAAAAATTAGCAAATCTGAGTGTTAGATGGGCAGCCCCCTTAAGTATATAGGCGGCCCCCTTAGCTCCTGGCCGGCCCCCTTATCAATCAGGGGGTCACCTATCTGATTCGACAGATTTTTGAAAACTTTGGAAATTCATATAAAATCAACTGTAAGTCCGTAGAAGTCGTGTCACCCGTCATTTTAAAAATAATTGAGTCTACTTTCATATAAGAACATTTACAAGTATTGAAAATAAACCTAAGTTGGTCAGAAATACAAAATATCACTTATTGTCCAAAATGTTAAGTTTCGGTTTAGCGTAAAACTTGTATTTTATCTTTTCCTTTTGAGTCGGACATTTCAAGTTGATATATCTTTGAAAAACGGAGTATGTAACTTTTCAAATATATTAAACTTGGTTAATTTTTGAAATGGGGAGGAAACCAATTCTTTTTCAAACAAAACCGAGCTAAGTATACATTGTTGTATATAATAAACAAAACGACGACAGGTACTTTTGTGTGCTATGCTATATGATTATGTGCACTTCCTTGTGTCTTAATTTTGTTAATATATATTATTAAGTGATCGTTGCTATTTGTAATTGAGCTAATTATATACTAAACACATGTGCCATGAACATTATTTGTTTGTAACTAGTTTTCAGGATTATGCCTAAATAGAACTTATGCTAGATTTTGTGCATTAAGATTATGAAATTGTTCTTGCATTGCATATAAAAAAAGATATCTTTGTTTGCAAATGTTACATCAATATCTTGTAAACCTTATTAAACATAATAACTCACTTAGGATTAAGAGCAACATAAGCTTTTCAAATCTATCGAAAAAGATCGTATTGCACAATTATTGTGTCATCATTTCAAGTGGTAAAATGTGTCACCATAAAATATTGAACACCTTTATTTAATAAAAGATTTAAATAAGATCTCGAAATCATGCCATAATACTATCTTGCTTAACATGGGTTAAATACATTAGTATTTAAGTAAAAAAATGTATTTTTGATCTTAGCACTTGCTTACATTGATCTAACTCACAATCATAACTAACAAATCTTTAAATTAAAATATACTTAGGATTAGTTGCAAAATCTAAAATTGAAAGCTTAACTTTCTTGGTAAGAAAAGTTCTCTCTTTTGCAATGACATTTTCGTATGAATCTTCACATTAACATTCATCATAAGTTAAAACATATACACTAGTCAAATAATTGAAAATATTATATAAACATGTAACTGTTTTCAAAAGTTGTTTGAAATGCATAAAAATGGCTAGGTAAGTTCTATACACTTTAAATGCTAAAACTATGCATATTATGCATGATACTTAATGATCTTTCTCACATATAAAATTAATGATTATCTTTAAGAAACAAGTTAGCTCATCATTTTAAATGATCTCATACTTAATAATAATTTTAAAATTAATGGAACACACTATTAAAATATTTATTTATTTTCTTTTAAATGAGAGTTCGTGAGGGTCAAGAAAGATCTCGAGTATATATCGATTCATTATTCAAATTATGGTTAATATATTTATCGAATTTAATTGACAAGTTTTTGAGTATGAACATGAAATTGGATTCTTATTTGTTTAGTTTCAAGACTATATCAATACATATCAAAAGATATTATCTTGGATCTACATACTCAAGCACACTAGATTGATATAAAAATGATTACATCTTTTTCTAAATGAAAAGAATATGCATCGGATCATAACTCACACTTGTGTTGATAATGTCATATTGAGTCTACTTGTCCAATGGTTGTGTTCCAAATATTATACTAGTATGTTTAATACATGCATAAAATACACAATGAAGTAGGATTGACGACTTGAATGTTTCCTCCGAAATATTCAAGCAATTTACATTGCAATGAAATTAGTAAATGTGTCATTTCCGAAAAACCAAACACGAGCAAACTAACATATGTAAACTTTTCTCATACAACATAAAAGCACAACTCAAAGCTAAAATTCACTTTTAACTAAATTCTAAAATAAGAATAATACTCTTGTTCATTCACCTAGGATAACATGATGTTCGAGAAACATTATGTTTAAAGAATTCATGGACTTATCGTATTAAACGATTGATAAAGGATAATATATATCCTATGCATTTTATTTTCTTTGTAGCATAAATGGTTGTGTTACAAGAAAATACACTACATATAATTTGAAAAAGATAAGTTATTAGAACTGAAAAATAATCTATCACAATGCATAAACAAGTAAAATTCATTTATTCAAATACTTGTTTAATTAAGGTATAAAGCATTGGTAAGAATAATAAGTTTAGAAAAGCATATTTGTTTAAAAATAAATATGTCTCGTTTAATCATATATCATTTAAAAATCACAAACTCAATTGAGATAAATAATCTTAATGAGATTCATTTCACAAGATATACTAAGGAGCATTCTTAAATCAAGCACATCCATTAAATCAAACAATATGCCATCAAAACCAAACAATCCATAGATCTTGAACAAAAGATTAAAACATCTTGCTTACGATTTTCTAAGCATTCAACACATCTTTATTAGGATTATATGTAAAATACATCATCTAGATCTACCATCATAAAAACATGGTTGTTTGAGTCATATTAGGTGAAGTATTAGAAAACCAACCATATTTCATCTTTGCTACACTTTGATAGGAAAATGTAAACTAATTAAACAAGTAGTAACTAGGATTTTATTAAACGTTCCTAGATTCATGGCATCTCACATATGTGTTTTGAAGTTTCAAGATGACAACTTATTCCTATGTGATACGATTATATGCCTTCGTGATTATCTTGATGATCAACGACTATTTGCTTGGTTATTGAATGCATGTTTATTGTAAAGGTTTTTGTCTTTTTCAAATAATTTCAATATAATAGATCTTAGTTTATCTAAATAATACATGCTATTAATTGCTAAATGTTAACATGTTTTACATGATGTTTGCGTTTAATATAATCATGTTTCTTACGTGTCGTTTTACATGACCTACGTGTTAATTGTGCACTTACACTATATTGATTTGATGCATAACGAATTAGATATGCCTATCACGATAAACTTTTAGACGTCATATAGTCTTACACATTAATTACTTTGATTATTGTGTTGATACATGCTTAAATATTCCTACATGCTTAATTATAAGTTTTATGCATCTGGGTATATGTATTGACACTAGAATTTATATCATTATTACATGCGGCTTTTAGTATCACAATCCAATAGGTCATAATAGTAGCAAAATGGTCTTAAATATCCTAGAGTCTCCATGCACACACTTCCTTACTCATCATCTTGTTTCCTTCCAAATAATCCACTCTTTTGTCAAGGGATAGTTAGATACAAATCCAATACACCTCTAAGTAGGTTTGACAACTTAAATATTTCGTCCGAAATATTCAAGTAATTTTAACTTGCGATTGCAAATGTTAAAAGTCATTTCCAAAAATTCATATTCAAGCCTTTTAAGAACATATGTTAAAACGCTCTTCCTAAAGCTAAAAGCTAACATCAACCTTCAAGTGACAAAGGTCTTATAAGTATCTACTTAAGTGATTCGTAGTTCCTTTCATCTCTATGTTAATATACACATCTTAAGACTAAGCACATTCACTTTCGTTAGTTTTGTTCATCCCCATAGGAATATCATAATTTTTTTTATCGTCATGCTCCCTCATACACAATGAGAATCAAACTTTATCGGTCTTAGGGTAGAAAACGTCACTCTCTCGTCAAAGTCCATCAATCATCTTGTTATTATTCTTTTCTAATAGTCTTGTTACTATTAAATACTTCTCGATACGTTTTGACGACTTAACTATTTCATCCGAAATGTTTAAGTATTTTTAATTAGCGAAAAGTTAATTAAAACGTCACTATCTCGTCAAAGTCCATCAATCGTCTCATTCTTATTCTTTTCTAATAGTTTTGTTACTATTAAATATATTCCGGTAAATCTTGACAACTTAATTATTTCATCTGAAATGTTTAAGTATTTTTAATTCGCGAAATGCAAATTAAAATGTCACTCATTGTTCATGACTAATTCACTTCACAAAAACCTTAATCACGCCTCTATTATTATATAGATGGTTAATACCTTCCGTCCACCTTTTCCGCTACCACCTTTAAGACAACCTCGTACCTCGTAGTGTGATTGTTCTATGAACATTCGCAATGCCCGAGAAGAGCTACATAACTTCGTGGATGAAGTTCGTCATAGGCTAACCGTCATCCGTCTTGACATTGTCAAGCTCATCGCTTCCGTCTTCTTTTGTCTTTATTTATTCTTTTTATTCCACACTTTATGTCCGGATGAGCACGAATTTAATGGGAAGGGAAAACACACTCGCTCACATATATCCTTTAACCAAATACACTCAAGAACTCATACGTGATTCTTATTCACTAGAAACCAACTTACAAGAACACTCACTTCCTTGGTATGTCGATCATACACAAAAACCACAAGATACACTTCTACCATACACTCAAACCTCATAACTATTCTTCACTCTTGTTAGTGATCACTAGTTCTAGTACATCCTCAAACCACCTAGGTGAAATGAAAAAACGAGTCATCCTTACCAATCTTGAGTCATCCACTTAGTCATCTTCACAAAGAAGATTCACCATGTAACCATTTTCAACAATCTAATAGTAACTTACCACCACTACAATCCATGGAGGTTGAACCACCTTTCACAATGCACAAACCTATGTCTATCTTGATGCCTCTTTATGGATCAACACGTCGTTGTCATATCCCGACACTCATAAGAATTTTTGTCTATGTCATCAAAATTTAAGGGAATTTCATAATGAAATGTGTCTTATTCTCAAAACTCAATCCTTACAACCTCTACACTCATAATCAATCACGTCACTAACAAACGTTGGTCCTCACATGCGAACTCCATGAAATTATCTCCTCAAAAACATCCTACACCTACCCTATAACCATCCAACAATTTCCACTTACTAGTAAGTGAAGAACACAAAGAAGATATTCAAACTTCAAGTGTTATCGAGTCATCACATTGTTGTGTTTCTCATTTCTCCTTTCATCGTATAAAAACTAACAACCCACATGTCACCACCATGAAAGAATCTGAATTATTTCCACCTTTATTCGTCAACATTGACAACCAACAAAACACCTTTGTCCCTATATGATCACATGCACATCATTTTAACATACCATGCTTGTCATTGTTAGTACAAACGATATATTAATCTAAACAGTCTTCGTTAACCTTTAGTGAACACCTTCTCTCTCCATTCATGCTCATCCTTCTTCGTTTTTCCACGTTATAAAATCATTTGCATTCACATCCAAGAGCGTATCATTTTCATATTCATCTTACTTTATTTAATTTTCTTTTGAGCATATATTTTGGCATCTCTCGCCAAGATATTAGGTAACATTCATCTAGTTTTAAATGTTATATATATAGTATGTTTCCTTAGCAAATCATCCTCATCGTCAACATTTAGTTCGACCTAAAGTCTTACGATAATGTTTCTCCTTAAACACCCCAATCATGAAAAGCATACATAATGCTTAACAAAGAAACCTTGATTAGGAATCTCTCAACACAACCCTTGACGAAAGTCTATCCGAATCCAAATCATTATCTTGGTTAGATGATGATATCATAAGTAACATGTCGATCAAAATAAGTTAATACTCCCTATTCAAATGACATCTTGGAAGAAGTCATTCTCGTAATATTAGTGTGTCAATCAATAAACGAATTTTGTTCTCGTTTATTAAAGTCGGTATAATACCAAAGGGTGTTGGTCGAGTCTTATTCTTTAAGCATGTGTCGTTCGAATCTAATCATTGGTTCCTAAACATTATTGTGTCTTAAGCATACATCATGATTCTTTTTATCTTGGATTTAGGTTGTTATTAAAACAATGATTGCAAGTGAATTTTTATTTTTAAGTTTCATACTTTAGAATGCATATACCTAAGACATGCATGTTTTGTTCCTCGCTAAGTGTCTTGTTATATATAGCTATCATCATCATTATATATATGTGCATTTTTCTACTAACTTTGTTTTGTAGAACACTTCCGTAACTTGATTCCTTGGCGCCCCAAACGACGGGGGGCTTACATCGTGGGGGAGCATTTGCAAATGTCAAAGTTATTACGTTTGCAACCGTTAAATACATCTATACATTTCTTGATATGTGTATTCCACCCCTTTAATATTTCTCCTATATATATATATATATATATATTATGTTGCACAAAATTAACCCTTGATGTAGGTTAAAAGTTTGTAACAAATTTGATCCATGGATCCGCTAGAGTCTATATACAATGGGATGCAAGTGTCATAAGAGTGCAATGAGCTAAAGAGTACTCGAGTGTCAAAGTAGATAGCTTAGGATGATTAAACGAGGTTGATAGGATCAAGACTTCACTGGGGTGATGCAAGATCAGTTTTTGAAGATAGATATGTATTGTACAAAGGGAAGATAGAAGTACAGAGCTTGGAGCACCACACACCTTTTTGTTTCGACAAAAGGGGAGAAGAAGTGTAAACGAGTAACTTTAATATTTTACTATGATTTATGGTTTACATATTTTGTCATCATCAAAAAGGGGGAGATTGTTGCGATATTTAATCTATACATTCTCTTTGTGTTTTGGTGATGATAATCATGTAACTTGTAAAACATTACGTAAAATACGCAAGTTACTCGTATACATAAATCATCAACATAAAGATTCATCAACTCTTCTCGACGTCTCGATACTCCTACAAATATGGACTTCGCTAATTGGATCGGGCCAAAAAAACAGGCTAGCCCATTAAGGCCCAATAGAGTTCGGCCCATTAAGGCCCATCAAGGCCCAATCAAAGCTTCTAGAAGATGGAGGAAAACTAGTGAATTCAAATTTAAATTTGCTTCTAGAAGATGGAAGGAAAACTAGTGATGCATGCTTTTGTCCAAACACCTTTTTATCCAAACACCCTTTTATGCATTGGACAAAAGAGACCTTTCTAAGTCAAGACTTCCCTATAAAAGCCTAAGGCTTCTCTTCCCCTCCTCCTAGAGAGTAAGCCAAATAATTTTTAAATACATATACATAGAGTTTCTTTCGTCATCTTTAATCATGGTTCTAGCATAATGCATGGATCATGGTTACACTTTATGTTAGTTCCACTAGTACCAAGGGGTATGTAGTGATGTATATGATGTTTCTACATGAAAGTTATCACATTTGTTTACTCACTTATCATGTAGTAGATCCGGTCACATATAAGTGATTATTTTTTATCACTTGTATGTAAATGGTAGATTGTGTTGTATGTTGTAATTCATTTATATCTCTGTGATTTGTGTAATAGTTAAATCGGGTGGATCGTGTTAGTGTTTAGGTGAAGTGAATTCTTGTAAGGGTGGTTAGTATTTTAGGCCTCAAAATACAAGTGTGTTGTAGATTGGTTCATGCTAAGATTAGGACTCGACATTTGGCTTAGTGTCGGAAATTAGTGTAAGCTACGTGTGGTAGATCGATTCTAGCGAAGATTAGAAATCGACATTTGGATTAGTGTCAGATATTGGTGTAAGCTACTTGTGTATGGTTTTCTCCGCCTAAAGGGAGCTTGTTGACTAGTGAAGTAACTCTCGAGTTAGATACTCGAGGAGTGGAGTAGGGCGAAGAGGAACTTCGTGACCAAACCACTATAAATCATCGTGTCCGGTTTGCATTTTTTTTACTTATCTCTTTACATTTATATTTACTTTATCGCCTTACATTTATATTTGCATTATATCTATATGTGTACGAATTGTTGCTTATATTGTGTGGATGATAATTGTGTCATGAATAGAAGTTAATATAGTGAATGTGTTATATATGAATGGATGATAATGATGTGAACATTGTGTTTTGATTTGTATTGTTATGATATGATTTGATAAAATATGTATAGTTGGTATACAAATAATATGAGCACTCTCTATATTATATCACGCTTGATCGGTAAATTGATACGAAACAATTTAAGTTTTTAAAAGGAAAACGTATTCACCCCTCTCCCCTATGATTTCCATACTATGTTCACAAGCTCCTTATCCAGTAGAGAAACCTTACACGTCGCTTACACTTTATCTGGTGCAAAGCTAAATATCGGGTTCTAGTTCGAGGTAGAACCAACCTAACATCGCTTACAAATTTTCTGATAGAAAGCTAACTATCGTGTTCTAGTTTGAGGTAGAACCAACCTAAACACTATCCAATCTTTATAAGGTGTATGGTTTGTGATACAATGTATGTATAGGAATATGATGTAAAAGAATCAACAAAATAATCTTGGTATGATGATGAAGACTAGCAACAAGTAGCTTGTAACTTGAATGTCTTGTATGCCAAAGTAGCGATCTTCTCTTCAACAAGGAAGTTAACAATCACTAAAACAAGTATGTAAATGATTAAAGAATTGATGCTAGAATGATGAGACTAATATGAGAAGAATGTATGTAAAGGGATGATCAAAATGGTGAGAATTGGCATTCTATTTATAGGCAAAAAGATTTCTGATCCCACGGTTCCGGCGGACCCCTTTAGAAGGGATCCGTCTAGAGTAAATAAAGGGATCCACCGGATTGTATAATGAATCTGGATTTGTAAATATTTTATGACACCAAATCTCACACAATCCAATAAGATTTCAAAATATTTTGTCTAGATTTAAAGATATATCATACAAAATTCAATCAAGTAAGTGATCTCATGGATGAGGTAAATATTCATTTTGTTGAATCATTTTTACCAAAATGTAAGTTTTGTGAATTTACGAAATTTAGATGTGTAAGTAACTTGTGTTACTTGTAGAAAAACTAGGTTTTGCGGCCGCGTTACGCTGCTAAGCACGAGGTTTTACGTTAAGGACTAACTTTGCAACCGACGGATAACCACAAGGACTATTCTCGTAACTTGATAACACTAAGAATAATTCACGAACATGAATGACCAGTTACGTAAAATTTGTGTTGGAGTAATTTTTTATATATATTAAAGTTTTTAAAAAAATAAGTTAACATTTGTTACTTAACGGCTATTAAGTAACGACCGTTAGCACTGTTGTGATAACCGGTAACTTGTCCAGGGTTAAGTATTATAAACTATTGTAATTTTCTATCGGAGTCTTTTGATTTGTGAGCTTTATTGGCAGAAAGCTAAAAAGGTTGACTTCGACTGACTTATTTTGCGTGAAACGGTTACGGTTTAACCGGGTGTTGAGAGAGTCTTAAGTTTCGAGAGTGAATCACTTCTGATTCATCTCTCCTTATCGAAGTGTTTATGTTGTCATTTCAATGCGTTCCAGGAAGTTTTCCTGTGTTCCCGAGAATCGTCACGCAGCGCGTACCGGCAAGACAGTTAATTGGAGAACGGGTTTAATAATCGTGGGTGAATATAACGAACTTATTTAATAAGTAATTTCATAATTTGAAGTAATGTTTGCCTAGAACGTAAATCGTTGAGGTGTGAGTTAAAAGTTATCAGAAAATGGGCGTTTTCGTGAAATTTGAGTTAAGTGCGTATCGGTCATAAAAGTGAAATTTGTGAACAAAGTCTAAACTGATAAGATGTATTTTTGAAGTCGAGAAAATTTTAAACTTGTGAGAAAGGTTTTGGTTTGATTTGAAGTAACTTCGTATTTTGGTCCCGACACGTCCGATAAATGTTCAAAATGAATTTGGGAAAGTTTAAGTTGGAAATATGTCATGTAAATAACCTAGGTTATTGGAAAAATGTTTTTAAGATCAATAAAAATACTACGGAACTTCGGGAAATATTTTAAAGTCAAAGTTTTTGAGTTTTAAGTGAACCCGACACGAAAAGAAGAAATCCCGAGCAACCTAGGATCCCTAGCCGATTGGAAGAGACAAGAGGGAATAAGATGGCACCTTTTTAGCTTGGTTGGTCCTTTCATGGTACATGCATAACTTGTTTTAATCTAAAAGAAGCATTTCACACTTTCAAAATCAAACAAAAATAAAAAACACTCTCTTTCTTTCTCTCCCATTTTCGGACGCAAACAAGAAGAATAAGAAACATAATTTTGCTAAACTTTGATCAAGAATTTGAAAGTGTACAAGTCTTGGGTTGATAATAGTGATTGGGTTATTGATTAAACTACGTTTGGGTAGTCGGTTCGCATTTCGTCTCGCTTTTAAAAACCCAAAATTGTAAGTTCTCTAAACTTTTTTTAAGTTGTACTTTTATGATTCTTATGATGTCTAAATGTTAATTGTACAAGTTGATCGTTGTAAAAATCAAAACTTGAAAATGAAAAGGATTGATTAAAGGGGTGTTATTGCGTCGTGCACAAACAAAAGAGGCAAGG
>BQNB010011723.1:5219-17719 GCA_026074375.1 Tanacetum coccineum | reverse complement strand
AGAAGACTTGGTGGCCAAAGGAGGTGATGGAGGTGCTTGCTAGTCTGCTTAGGGTGGTAGTAGGTTAGTCATAGAGGTGCTTGAGGTGTTAGGGTGCTAGCTTAGGTGTAAATGGGTCAAAAATGAAAGAAAAAGGGGTGTCAGGTTTGGTTTTGGTCTTGGGTTAGGGTTTAGGGTTTTATTTCGAGTTAGGGTTTAGGATAGATTAAGGTTTAGGATTAAGGTTAGGGTTTAGGATTAAGGTTTAGGGTTTAGGATTAAGGTTTAGGGTTTAGTTTTAGGTTTAAAATGAAATTAGGGTTTTAGGGTTTTGTTTAGGGTTTAGAGTTTTAGATTAGGGTTTTAGGACGATTTAGGGTTTAGGTTTAGGGTTTAGAAGTCATGCATTAAGTGTTTGTACCTTGTGCTAAAGTGGCAGTAAGAAACTAAAGTGATTTAGGAGGTAAAATGACCTAGTTTGGTTTTTTTGCATTATTAACTTGTACATTAGGCTTTAGAAAGTTGTAACTTGATTTAGGAGTTTAGTCCTTTATATATAAAGTATATATAATTTAATCCTTTAACTTTAGAACTTGGCAAAACAGCCCCTTGTAGTTATAACTTTAGGAAAATGACATTTTCAGTCCCTCTAGTTATAAATTTTAGAAAGTTATGATATATACCCCTATGCATGAAAACATTTGCAAATCAAGTCCAAAATTCATAATTTTGATATTTTTGAAATCCAAAAGAGTTTTGCAGGTCATGGCTTATTAGAATAAGCTAAAATAAGATGTTCTAACGTAACAAAAGTTTAGAAAAAGGATTCGTTAGCTAGAAAATCAAAACGGGTCGTTTTTAGGGTTTTAACCAAAAACGCATGGGTTTGAGGATTCAAGGCTTTAACAAGAGTTCATATAGGATCTTAGGAGTCTTATGAATATTCTAAAACAGATTATGAGTTTATTGAACAAGATTTTGAGCTTACTTGAGCTAAAATGGGTCGAAATGGTGTTTTTGGGTTTGTATACCTAAATATGGATTCAAGACCTTCCTTCTCTTGATTCTTGGCTTCTATTATGATCTTAGGGACCTTCTACTTCTTCCTTGGCTGGGCTAGAACTCCATTTGTGTTTGTGATGAAGATTTGAGATGTGTTTGAAAGGGTTGCTTGGATTCGGCTTATATAGGGTTCAAAAACATGGTGGCCAAGGTTAGGGCTTGGAGTAAGGACCAAAGATTGTAGGTAATGACTAATGAAGGCTAGTATGATGAGTCTTGAGAGCTATGAGGGTAGCTATGAAAGGTAGAAGGGTGTGGAGGTGGTTTCGGGTACCAAGAGGTAACAAGGGGGTGTTTAGAGTGCAAGTAGTGGTAGTAGCTTACAAGGAGGTAATGGAGGTGCTTGTGTGCTTGCTTGGTGACATGGTGGTGAGGTCATAGAGGTGCTTGAGTTAATAGGTTGCTAGGTTAGGTTTTTAATAGTTTAAAATAGGTGGAAATGGGTTACGGGTCATATTAGGGTTTCGGTTTAGGTTTTATGGTTTAATTCGAGTTAGGGTTAGGGTTTAGGATAGATTAGGGTTTAGGATTAAGATTAGGGTTTAGGATTGAGGTTTAGGATTTAGGATTAAGGTTTAGGGTTTAGTTTTAGGTTTAAAATGAAATTAGGGTTTTAGGGTTTCGTTTAGGGTTTAGAGTTTTAGATTAGGGTTTTAGGACGATTTAGGGTTTAGGTTTAGGGTTTAGAAGTCATGCATTAAGTGTTTGTACCTTGTGCTAAAGTGGCAGTAAGAAACTAAAGTGATTTAGGAGGTAAAATGACCTAGTTTGGTTTTTTTGCATTATTAACTTGTACATTAGGCTTTAGAAAGTTGTAACTTGATTTAGGAGGAAAAAGATATTCAAATGTTGTGCATTGTACACTTGTACACATTCTTGAAGGTTGGCACATTTACTTTATATGTATATAGTACATATAGTTAGGGTTTTGATATAAATGTTAACAGATAAAGTCTGTTTTGATATAATATTGTAAATGGTACGTTAAAAATGATATTAAGATATAGACTTGACATATTAGGATGTTTACATGATATAAACATAGATATAGATGACATAGGTAGGTTGCGTGAGCTCGTTTACTTTAGAAATGCAAGTTACCTTGCATAATGAGATAAAGCAAAAATTTCCTTGTAAAAAGGTGGTATATATGGATATTACAGTGCATCTAATTTAATAGATGGATAATTACATTGATGAAAATTACGGGTTGTTATAGTCGCCCTCCCTTAAAAGAAATCTCGTCCCGAGATTTAGTTGGATGCCGGAGTGATGTTTGAATTTAGATGTGGATACTTGGCACGAATTTGATCTTCGCGTTCCCATGTAAATTCTGGTCCTCTTTTGGAGTTCCATCTTACTTTGACTATAGGAATATGACTTTGTTTTAGTTGCTTGACTTCTTGATCCGTGATCTCCACTGGTTATTCCACAAAGTTGAGTTTGTCATCAAGCCAAAGTTCTTTCATTGGAATGACAAGGGATTCGTCAGATAAGCATTTCTTTAGATTAGAAACGTGGAAGGTATTGTGGACATTTCTGATTTCTTCAGGAAGTTCAAGTTTATATGCCACTGGACCGATCCGTTCAAGGATTTTGAAAGGTCCAATGTACTGGGGATTAAGCTTTCCTTGTTTTCTGAATCGGATGACACCTTTACGAGGTGACACTTTTAACATAACTCGATCTCCAATTTAAAATTCTAAAGGCTTTCGTCTTATATTGGCACGACTTCTCTGTTGGTCTCTTGCAGCTTGCTAGGGTTGTCGAATTTGCACTATCTTTTCAGTGGTTTCATGGATTATTTCGGGTCCCATAAGTTGAACATCTCCAACTTTGGCCCAATAAACAGGTGATCTGTACTTTCGACCATAAAGTACCTCAAATGGTGTTGCCTTAATACTGGCATGGTAACTGTTATTGTAAGAAAATTCTACTAATGGTAAGTGTTTTTCCCATCCTTTTTCAAAATCTATAACACAGGCTCGAAGCATGTCTTCGAGTGTTTGGATGGTCCTTTCACTTTGTCCATCGGTTTCAGGATGATATGCCGTACTCATATCTAATTGAGTACCCAAAGCACTTTGTAATGATTGCCAGAATCTGGATGTGAAATGACTGTCACGATCCGAGATGATGGATATTGGTACTTCATGCCGGGAGACTATTTCTTTGATGTATAACCTTGTAAGGGTTTCCATATTATCTGTCTCTCGGGTAGGGATGAAATGTGCGAATTTGGTAAGGTGATCGACAATGACCCAGATTGTGTCATGTCCGTTTGAGGTTCTGGGCAGTTTTGTAACGAAGTCCAGTTATTCTCTCCCACTTCTACATTGGAATCTCCGGTTGTACTAGTAAGCCGGATGGCTTCTGACATTATGCCTTAACTCTAAAACATGTCAAACATTTGCCAACATATTCAGCGATGATTGCCTTCATGTTAGGCCACCAATAGAGTTTCTTTAGATCCTGATACTTCTTGTCAGAACCTGGGTGAATGGAATACTTCGATTTATGAGACTCATGCATGATTAAGTCCCTCAGATTACCAAAGAGTGGTAACCAACTTCGGTTTTTAATACAACGAGTTCCATCAGGACGTATTTCAAATGCTTTATTCATTCCTCGTAAGTTTTCAGCCTTGATGTTTTCTTATTTGAGTGCTTCAGTTTGAGCTTTGAGAATTTATAATGGTAATTTTAGATGAATGGTCATAACTAATGATCTAACTCGAAGTGGTTTGAGTCGTTCCTTCTGGCTTAAGGCATCTGCTATGACATTTTCCTTTCCAAGATGGCAGCGAATTTCACAATTGTAATCTGCAAGTAATTCTAGCCAACGGCGTTGTCTCATGTTTAACTCTTTTTAATCAAGGATATGCTGAAGACTTTTATGATCAGTGAATATAGTACATTTGGTGCCATACAGATAGTGTCTCCAAAGTTTAAGAGCAAACACTACTGCTCCTAATTCAAGATCATGAGTGGTATAGTTTTCTTCATTAGGCTTAAGTTATCGGGATGCATATGCAATAACCTCCTCTTTTTGCATTAACACCGCTCCTAGACCTTGATGGGAAGCATCACAGTAAACAACAAAATCGTCATTTCCTTCTGGTAATGCTAAGATAGGAGCTTCACATAGCTTCTGTTTAAGTAGTTGAAAATCCGACTCTTGATCTTTTCCTCAGATATACTTCTTGTTTTTCTGGGTTAATTCAGTTAAAGACTTTGCAATCTTTGAGAAATTTTTGATAATAACCAGCAAGTCCTAAGAATTGATGTATTTCTGTGGGTGTAGTAGGAGATGTCCAATTCTTAACTACTTTAATCTTGGCGGGGTCAACATGAAGTCCTTGACTATCAATTAAGTGTCTAAGAAATTGCACGATACGAATCCAGAAATCACACTTGGAGAACTTGGCATGCAACTTCTCTTTCTTGAGTAAGTCTAGGATTATTCTCAGATAATTTGTGTGCTCTTTTTTGTTACGGGAGTAGATAAGAATATCATCGATGAACACTATTACGAATTTGTCCAAGTATGGTTTACATACACGGTTCATGAGATCCATGAATACAGCAGGTGCGTTAGTTAAACCAAATGGCATTACTTGAAATTCATAGTGTTTGTATCTTGTTCTGAAAGCAGTCTTGGGAATATCTTCATCCCTGACTCTCAATTGATGATAACCTGATCTTAAGTCAATCTTCGAGTAGACACTCGAACCTTGAAGTTGGTCAAATAAGTCATCAATCCTGGGTAATGGGTAACGATTCTTTACGGTAAGCTTATTCAACTCCTGGTAATCGATACACATTATGAAAGATCCATCTTTCTTTTTAACAAATAAGTCAGGAGCTCCCCAAGGTGAAGTACTTGGTCATATAAAACCTCGGTCTGCTAACTCTTGAAGTTGGTTAGATAGTTTCTGTATTTCTGAAGGAGCTAATCTTTAAGGTGCTCGGGCTACAGGTCCCGCTCCTGGAATTAGATCGATATGGAATTCTACTTGGCGAACGGGAGAAACGCTAGGTAGATCTTCAGGAAAAACTTCTGAGAATTCTCTGACTACTGGGATATCTTCTAGTCGTTTCTCGTCCGACTTCTTCTCCATTACTTGGATTACGAAAACTTGACAACCTCGGGATATATATCTTTCGGTTTTTATACAGGATATGAGATTTAGTCGGGTTTTACTTTGGTCACCTCGAATGATCAAAGTTTCACCTTTGATTGGGATGTGGACGACTTTCTCGTCACAGATAATTCTAGCATGATACTTGGATAACCAATCTATACCAATTACGACATCGAAACTACCGAGTTTGATTGGCATAAGATCAATTTCGAAAGGTTGGTTTAACAAAGTCAGGGTGCAACCCTGAATAACGGTGTTTGTGCTTACTAGGTTTCCGTCAGCCATTTCGATATTGTAAAAGGTATCTATTGTAATGGGTGGAATATTTAGCATAGAGGCAAGAGATATGGATACGAAGCTTTTATCGGCTCCAGAATCAAATAATACTCTAGCTAGATGTTGGTTTAGAAGGAACATACCCGTGACTACGTTCGGGTCTTGGTGAGCATTCCTATCCCTCAGCATGTAGGCTCTTCCCTGGGCATTGTTGTTGGTGGTCTTTCGGCACTGATTTGCATAATGCCCTTTCTCTCCATAGGCATGACAAGTAACTGTCACTGGTAGCAGATTACTTCTAGTGGCTGGCCCTTTGTTTATGCAGTTCTTGGTCAGATGGCCCACCTTGTTGCAAGTATTACACTTAACAGTGCAAGGTCCTATGTGATGCAGAGTGCATTTCTTACACAAAGGACGGTTTCCAGTATACCCATTGTTTTCAGTTGGAGTGACAGCATAAGACCTGAAGGTTTCCTGTCTTCTGTTCTGTTGTGGTTGGTGATTATTGTAGCGGTTGTTGGTGTTGGTGTTACGATAGTTGTTGTTGTTGAAAGTTCTTTTGTCGTCAAACTTTCGTTTGTGATCACTTGATACTTGCACTAAAGTGTGCTTTGTTACCTGATCCATTAGCCCCTGGGCTATGTTAATGGCTTCCTAGAGTTTGAGGTTTAGAGGTGGTAACATTCCCTTCAATACTTCGAGGCAATCCCTCGATGAAAACTTCCATCATTTTCTTAGAATCTGGCACCATAGTGGGACACAAGGTTGCCAATTCTTGGAATCTTGTCACATATGTCTTGAGATCGTTCCCCTTTACAGTCAGATGGTAAAATTCGTCTTCCATCTCCTGGACCTCAGTTCGGGGACAATACTTCTTTATCAAAAGCTTCTTGAATTCAACCTAGGTAATCTTGTAAGCTTTTTCTATCCTAATAGGTTGGGCAAAAGAATTCCACCAGGATAGAGCTTCTTCAATTAAAGTACCAGTAGCAAACTTCACCTTGCAGTCTTCGGTATAGTTGCTATGGGAAAACACTGATTCAGTTCGCTCAAACCAGCAGATAAGTCCAACAGCTCATTTTGAACCTTTGAAGTTGATAGGTTGGCAGCTCATAAACTCTTTGTAGCTACATTTTCTTGCTACAAGAGTTTCTCTTTCCCTGGTGTTCCTATTGGTATTGTCAGCATTTGCCATTGTTGCAGCTTGTGGTTCCAGAGCTGCGGTAACATTGTCAGCAACTAGTTTCTTGATGGCAGCTTGAGTCATGGCTGGTGCTTCAGATGTTGACGTCCTTTTGAGAGGCATTCTATCAACATAAGACAACACGTAATAAGAATGATATCACAATTCTTTCCTTAAAATGATTAAGGTTCAAAAATAAATATTGTCATAATAGTGATATCATAGATACTTATTTGATATGAATTCTAACAAGCATCTAACTTATTAGTTTATTTTATAGGGGTCACAGTAAGATTCATAATGAAGACGGAGATGTAATATAGAACACAGGATGAATATAAAACAGGATCACCATTCTATTATATCATGAACAACCTGCCCTTGTATTGTACATAATCAAAATTTGACAAGTGTTGTTATTTATACCACACATCCCGTGGCTAGGTTCTAACAAAAGCTATAACTAGTATCTAATCTAGTAGTCCGATGGTCCTTCCTGGCTGTTCTTGTGTTCATAGATTGCATTCAGAAGACTTTCCTTATCTGCTTGGTGATGAACCTGGATATCTTCGATGATTTGTTCTAGATTAGCAATCCTGAAGCGAGCCAGAGAAATCTTGCTATTATTTCCCAATTGCCTTCTTTGGAGTTTAGCAATTTGAGTACGAGACTCTCGGAGATCAGCTTCCAGATTGTCAAAATCTTGTTGTATGATCACCCGACCATTTTTGAGACCTTTTATTTTATCTTCTATGTGTTCAATGCGGTCAAGAGAGAGAGTTCATCTAGATGATTCAAAATTTCCTCAATTTTCTCCTCGTGACGTTCCAGACTTGTCTTACGAGAGCTTTCTCCTATCTCAAATGCTTGAGGTAGGGCAAAAGTAGAGGAGGATGATCGGTCACAGCCTTGTTTGTTAAGTGGCAATAATTCCTTAGGAAGAAAGAATTCTTGAGGATTAAACATTGGAGATAGCATTAAAGATGTAGGCATAATAGTTGATGGTGGAATAGGTGATTTTTCAGCATAATATGCATGCATGACCTTCATATAAGGGTCATCATGAAAAAGTAAAAGAGTTGGTGAAGCTATTGGAACTAAACCAAATGAGTTATTTGAAGAGCTAGAATAAGTATTTCCTGGTGAAGCTGAGGAATAGTCCGGGGAAGCCGGGATATAGTCTGAAAAGTTAGAGGAAAAAGCATCTTCAATATCGGAAGTAGGGTGGATGGAGAAGACATCACCCTGTTAACAACACAGCGGTAAATAACATAAGTTATTTATATAATAGTTATGTATCTTTACATACTATTCGGGAGATAAAGTGGCACGAAAGACTTTCTTGGATGGAAAAAGAAAAGTAGTTATAGTTAAGGTTTCAACCTTGTTCTCTATAACCGCGGCTCTGATATCAATCTATAACACCCCTATTTTGACAAATATAGCAGCGGAAGCTAATTTGGGGTATTATTTCATAGTACAACAGTCATAATCATATAAAATGACTCATAAAGAGACGTTTTTGGAAAATTTAGTTATCATTCATTTATTCATTGGTGTTTTTACAAAAAAGAGAGATCCTAAAATCTAGAAACATAAAGTTTGAATGATAACAGTTTAGTCATCTCCAAGTTCGTGCCACTCCGTGCTATGTGATGCTCAATTACCTAAGATAAACATGCTAAAAAGATCAACACAATGGTTGAGTAAAATTCATAGGTTTATGGTAAACAGTTTGAATATAAGTCATCATAAACAGTGGGTTACGTTGTTATACACCCATAAGTGTAATAATTGCAATGGGCACAATTATTATAGAAAACAATATTATTGCCCTAAGCTCATGACACCGAGACCTTGAGCTAATCAATAATCATAAGAAGTTGCCCCAACAGGTGCCTTTCCCAAACACCCGCATAGTGATTTAAATGAAGTGTGTTTGGTTGCCAGAAAGTATAGGTACATCAACGGGGAAGTTCAGTCCCAAATAGATCTATTCACAGCATTCACGCCTACTCCGAAAAGTAATTAACGGTTCATGATAGTGGGGTCTTAATGGCAAAAGTAAGGACTTAGGCAATAATATATCAGGATAGCATAGAGTTAGAAAAACACTCGTATTCATGGTTTATAGCATGTATCCCCCTCGCGGGTTTATGAAAACATTAAAAGATTTAAAATGTGAGGCTATGAACTCACCTTAACAGGGAAAATCTGATTGATGGCAAAAGTATATCAAGTGAAGGTAACGGCCTCGTCATGCAACCTGGGGTAATATGTCAAGTCTTAGTGTGATGGTTTATGTTTCAAAACTTTACAGAGTTTAACATACATATTTGATTTATTAATTTATGTAATTATTGTATCATTGTTCGGGCTATAATAATTCAGAGGTCATGCAATATCGTTTGAGGAGCCAGGGCACTTTAAATCGTAAACCCAGCGAACTCGTTAAAACAAATACCCAAATGGAACCCCTCACATGAAATGCCCTAGTAACGTGATACGATAAGATTTTAAGTTTCTTCAAAAGCTAGTCGATGATAAATTACGTTAGATATATAACGTAATTGATTTATAATGCGTCGATCGATGATTAACAACGATTGATGTGTCGGGTTTTAATGAAATCGAGTTTTATAATATTAATATATATTTTTATAATTTATATAAAAAATATTATTTTTTTATATTTTTAAGTTTGCAAAAATGGCAATAAATACTTGGTTTATAAACTTTTACAAGTTTAGTCCTTTATATAATAAGTATATAAATATTAAACCTTTAACTTTGAAACTTGGCAAGATAGGTCATTATAGTTATATCTTTGGAATAATGACATTTTTAGCCCTTCTAGTTATAAATTTCAGAAAGTTACGATATATACCCCTATGCATGAAAACATTTGCAAATCAAGTCCAAAATTCATAATTTTGATATTTTTGAAATCCAAAAGAGTTTTGCAGGTCATGTGTTAGATATGAGTAAAAGACTCGGTCACCCCGTTTATTTATTGTTTATAATAGTTCGTAGTTTAATAGTTAATCGTATGTCTTTCGGTTTTAAGCCGGGTACTAATACCCGGTATTTGTATAAAAATATATAGCCTCTTTCAGGGGTGACCTCCCTTAGGGGGGGATTGTTAGATATTAGAAAAATACTCGGTCACCCCGTGTATTTTACTGTTTATTATAGCTCGTAGTTTTATAGTTAATAGTACGTTTTTCGGTTTTATGTCGGGTACGAATACCCGGTATATTGTAAGTACTATATATAGCCTCTTCTAACTTTGGAAGAGGTAAGCTAGTCAATTTCATTTTCATATTAAACACATACACTCTCTCTCTAGAAAATCTCTCTCATGTATTTCTCTCTCTAGAAACTTGCCCAATCACTCGAATCATCACCCGTGTTATGATTTAAACGATCCTACAATTGGTATCAGAGCCTAGTTGGATTCGTGATTGATTCTTATGGTTAAATAATCTGAAATTCGTGGCTTATTTTTAAAGAAAAGCCCACGGCTCAAAAGGAAATTTGGGCTTAATTTGTTGGTTGATCTTGGTGTTTCTCTTGCTCTTCATGTTAAACAAGATGTATTGTTGCCATAACAAGTGATTTACAAGCTCCTAGAAAGATCATATGGCTTGATTTTGCTTAATTCGTCCAAGTGTTCTTCGTGGAGGTTTGCTTATTTTATTATTGTTCTTCACGGCGAGTTGACAAGGTAGGGACAAGATCCGGAAATTTAGGAAAAAGTCAAAGGCGAGTTGCCAAAAGTCAAAGGCGAGTTGCTTAATTTTAATAATTATATTCGCGGCGGTTTGTTTAAATTTGGTGGCGAGTTGCTTGTTCGCGGCGGTTTACACAGGATAGTGGCGAGTTGGCTTGAAAATAATAGCCGGCGAGTTGGTAAAAGGTACGGCGAGTTGCTAAAACACACGGCGAGTTGCTAAGATTATAGGCAGCGAGTTGCTCACGGCGAGTTGCTTAGTTTATTGGCAGCGAGTTGCTCACGGCGAGTTGCTTAGTTTATTGGCAGCGAGTTGCTCACGGCGAGTTGCTTAGTTTATTGGCAGCGAGTTGCTCACGGCGAGTTGCTTAGTTTATTGGCAGCGAGTTGCTTAGTTTATTGGCAGCGAGTTATACAGAAGCTATGGCGGTTTGAAAACTCTACGGCGGGTTGCTCAAAAACCTAGACAGCGGTTTGAGTATTATATTGGCGGCGAGTTGTCCAGACGACACCCCTTTTAGCGACACTTTTTGGCGAAAAAATTAAGTAATTTGTAATCTTTTTTCTATAGCCTTTTTAACTTATTTTTACATCAAATTCAAATTTTGGTAATAGGGTAAAAATTATTTCGGTCGACACCTTTTTAGCGACACTTTTTGGCGGGAAAAATTAAGTAAAATATAATTTTTTTCTTTAGCCTTTTTAGCTTATTTTTACACCAAATTTAGATTTTGGTAATAGGGTAAAAAAAAATTATATAATCCAACTGCGCCAAATTTCAAACAAATCAACAAACCAAATACCACAACCAATTATTCATTTACGGTTTTTCTATTGATTTTGTAAAATCCCGGTAAACTTCTTATCGGTTTAAATCTTAGACTTGTAAAATCCCGTGAACGTTAATTGCATTCATAACCAATACATCAAGATGTCTAATATGTCAGAAGATATTTGGTATGCCGGTTCTGATACACGCCCACCAATGCTTGACAGAACAGACTTTGAATCTTGGCAACAACGCATTCGTCTGTATTGTCTGGGAAAAGATAATGGAGAGAACATTATGAAATCGATTACTGAAGGTCCATTTCAAATGGGAACGTTCATACAAACTCCTGCTAAAGAAACTGAGGGTGCACTTCAACTAGGTCCAGAACGTGCTAGAGTCTTTACAGACCTGTCTGCTGAAGAAAAGGAAGGATATAAAGCTGACATTCATGCAACGAATATCCTACTTCAAGGTATACCAAAAGACATCTACACACTCATCAACCACTATACTAACGCCAAAGACATTTGGGACAATGTGAAGATGATTCTGGAAGGTTCTGAGTTAACAAAGGATGACAGGGAATCACAATTATACGATGAATTTGAACGCTTCTGTCAAATCAAAGGAGAGACCATTCATGTTTACTATGTTAGGTTTTCAAAGCTCATTAACGACATGAGAAACATTAAGATGACCATGTCCAGAATGCAGCTTAACTCTAAGTTTGTGAACAACATGTTACCTGAATGGAGTAGATTCATTACTGAAGTCAAACTAAACAGAGGTTTGAAAGAGTCTAACTTTGATCAGCTTTATGCCTATTTAAAGCAACACGAGGTACATTCGAACTTCCTCAAACGCAAGGAACAATGCTACAGTTCAAGACGGCAGAGTTGTTGTTCAGGATGTTCGAGGTAGATACAATGCGAATAATCAAGGAAGACCATTTCAAAGGAACAATGCAAGAGGAAATGTTGTAGCTGGGAATGTTGGAGGTCAGAACAGAGTTGGAAACATGAATCCTGGTCAAGATAAACCCATTATGTGCTACAACTGCAAAGGAATCGGGCACATAGCACGAGGGTTGCTTCATATTGGACAATTCTCAAAGAAATACGAGTTAAGGTGTGTTTAATCGTCATATACACACTTAATATTATATGTTGTAACCTAGTTTCGTGGCTAGAAAGATCATATAGCTTGATTTTGCTTAATTCGTCTAAGTGTTCTTCGTGGAGGTTTGCTTATTTTATTATTGTTCTTCACGGCGAGTTGACAAGGTAGGGACAAGATCCAGAAATTTAGGAAAAAGTCAAAGGCGAGTTGCCAAAAGTCAAAGGCGAGTTGC
>BQNB010011722.1:0-80723 GCA_026074375.1 Tanacetum coccineum | reverse complement strand
ATATATATCTTGTGCTGTTGATCTTGAAGTAACACGCCCCGGATCCTTATTCCGCTGCGACCCGTTTTGGGGGTGTTACAAGAACCATAAGCTCCTCGCCTAAGTGTAGAATAAGATCCATCAACAATAAGACAAATAAAAGTTAAACAATACAATAAGCTATGAATAATAGAAGACAAAAAGCTAAAAATATAAACTATAGATCTAATTCCACTCGAAACTAAGGTGTTCAACTTATAAAAGTGAACAAGACAAGTATAATTAAGGAATAGATCTATAAAAAAAGCTACTTGATTAAGCTACTAAAAGGATTAAGCTAAAACGAAAAAAATAAGCTAAAAGCAAATAAGCTTATCAAAATAAGCAAATCGAAATAGTAAAAAAAAAGAAAAATAAACAAACCGAAATTTTTTATGCTAAATAAACTATTTAAAACTTAAGATTAAGCTCATGAAGATCTAGGAAACACAAAGCTTAATGAATAAGCCGAGGTTAAGCACTCACGGTTTCCTTTATGATCTTGGAATAAGCTTAATCCTACAATAAGCACTTTGAAAGAAGAAAGAAAAGAAAAGAAATGAAATAAGCAAAAGCTTATTTGTATATATAAGCTTAGATTCAACCAAATAAGCTATAGGATGCTTACTTGAACTAAAAATAAGCTATGGAAACAATAAGCCCAAAGAGCTTAATCGAATAAGGAAAAGAAAACAAAAAGAAAGAATAAGCCAAGATAAATATGCACTTAAAAAACCAACCTTCATTTCATTAATAAGCTCAAAAGATCTTTTACAATAAACTTGAATAAGCTAGAAAGGCCCTTGCGAAACTTGAAATAAGCCAAAACTAAATAAGCTACAACTAAAACTATCACTAAAAATTTAGAGTAAAAAAAACTAAATCCTAACACCCTCTCAACAGCTGCTGCGTCTGGTATTTATAACCCAAAGTGGGGTGAGGGCAATTTCATCTTTTCAGGTCTTTATCCAATCATAGTTCTAGATCTAGGGGTAATCTAGTCATTTCTTGTGGAGGAGCGTGTCTAGGAAATTTCTACGAAATTTCCACAAACCGCCAATGATTGGTATCAACAACCACCTCGTATGCCAGCTGCAAATTCCTAGATCCATCAATCAGTGGTTTCCACCTGAGCTTCCAGAATACTCTTTCATTGGTTCGGGTGTCCGAGCCACCAACCGAGCCTCCCGAGCCGCCATCCAAACCTGCCACCTCGTACCAAGCCTACAACCTTGTACCAATCATTAGATGGCCACGTGTCACCACCTAAGTGGTGCCACATGGCCTGCCAGCTGTCATCGGCACCGTCACCAGAGCCACCACCGGTCAATAGTGGCGGTCAACGGTGGCCAATGACAGTCAACGATGGCGGACCACCACCGCAACAGTTGTTTGACCGGGTCGGGACGGGTCAACGGTTGCCACGTGGCACCACGTGGCAACACGTAGCACCACATGGCAGCTGAAGTGGCAGAGGGGATATACCATCATGCATGGTTCGAACTGGTGACCTCATGGATGAAACCTTAACCCCCACTTAGTTTACCAACTGGGCTAGGCATGGTTTCAATTAAAATATATGAAATTATATATTTAACCTTTAATAAATTGGACCAGGATGATATTAATAGAAAAGGTTCAAATTGGCTTTGTAGGGTTCAAATAAGAAATGTTAAAATAGCAAGGCCGGTACCGTTAGACTCGTAATTTCGCGCTCTTTCCAATGGAGTGATCGTGGGACTTTTATGAATTCATTTGAATCTCAATAAACGTGAAAACGTCGTCAAAAGTCAACTGAAAATTACCGTTTTTCCTTCGTTTTCAATCCTTTGTACCTGTAAGACATAAAAACATAATATAAACATATTTGCAAGATAATTACTCATATTTTAGTGTTTAATCCATTTTAATGTGTTTTCCGGGGTATAAATGATGTGTGTTTAAGCACACATCACCATCTTTGGCAATATTACAATTCTAGTCCTAGTGTTTTAGGCTATATCTAAACTAGAGTAATTCCCATAAATGACGCTACATTTATAATCCTAACAAAATTCTTAGCAGAATTAATGGCTGAACAACAAGAGAATCAACAGCAAGACATACTTAATGAGGAATTAGTTCTAATTGATGAACAAGTAAAAATAGGCATCAGTAACTAGAGGATTGCCTTGGAGAAATCATAACCAATGTCATCTAAAAACTTTATCTATCTATTCTGCAATAGTATTCATTCTTCAATGCTTTCACTGCAACAACTATTGTGCTAGAGATCTAGATGCAACAATTCTGGCACACAGTTACATATAACTTGGAAGCCAAGACTTATTTCTTCACATTAGATGATCAGAGCTTTGAAGTGAATGCCAAATTACTTAGTTAAGCTTTAAAGATAACTCCTAAAGACTCTGATCATCCATTTGTTTAACCACCTCTAGATGATGAAATTATCTCCTTCTTCAAAAGGCTTGGATAATGTAGATCACTCACTCAAGTATCAAAGATGGTTATCAACAACATGTACCAACCCTGGAGAACCTTCACGACAATGATCAACATATGCTTAACTGGGAAAGCTTTTGGATTTAACAGACCCGGACTGTCTTTGCTTCAAGTTCTATGGGGTATGGTTACAAACACAAATGTTGATTACGCATATTTGATCTAGGTAGACTTCAAGTTTTAGATTGATTCAAGTCAAGTTAGTGCCAAGAAGAAAGAGCTCTTACCCTTTCGCAGATTTACAAAGCTCATCATCAAACATATCCTTTCCCAACACAACAACTTATCTAAGAGACCTTAATCATTCCATCATGTACTCAAACTAGATTTAGTGCTTGGAAATTTGAAGTTTGCCAACAAAGGAGCAAAGGATCCAATTTATGGAATGGCAATTCCAATGGAAATAATGAGTGATGAAATCAAGGCTTCTGTACATTATTTAAATTATTTGGCAAAATCTAAAGGAGAAAAACTTGTAAAATGTAGAGGTAAAGGGCTGCTAACCAAGAAAGGTGTTCAAATAGTTGTGGAGAAGATTAAAACTAAACACGTTCCAAATAAGAAGAATACTAAGGCAGTAATCAAAGAAACTGATCAATTAGAAGATGTTGCAGATACTATATATTCAGAGGAGACAAAACATGAAGAAGAAATTCCATTAATTCAAAGACAAACTGGTGTAGTCATTGGTAGACAGGCTCACAAGGACTCAGATGAAGGAACATTGGATCACTCAAAGAAGTTGAAAGGAGTTGAAGCTCTATCTGACGCTGCTCAATAATTATTAGACACGAAGACAACAACAAAAGCAAGCAGAAATGATTTTATCTTCAAACAACGCACAATATGTCCAGTTGAAGGATCTGGTATGATACTAGAGGTTCTCGATGCGCCAAGTGGCAGTTCAAGCAGTTTAAGTTCCAAATCTGAAGACAATGAGGGATTCTTGCCTACTGATGATGAAGCAAGTCCAGACAAGTCTGATACTGGAAAAAAACTAAAGATGCAAATGATGCAGATGAATAAGCAGGAGAAAATCAAGCTATGAATGAACATGTTAGAAATGTTCAAGTTGAAGATAGTGTACCTGAGCCACATATGGAGAAACCTGTAGTACCACATCCCAGTTCTAGCTTGACATTATCTTCTGTTGAATATGGTAATCAGTTCATCAATGATAATCTTGATGTTTCTCTAACCGATGTGTTGAAAGATCAATCTGAAATTAAGATTCAATCAATGGTGGAGGTTCTAGTTCTTCAAGAAAACCCAGCTGTTCAAAGACCTCCATTAGTTGATACAACTGTGATAATGATTTAATAAACAACAACACTTTCACCGATACAACCACCACCAAAAAGAAGCAAAACTAAAGTAATCCTCAAGAAGTCCAAGAAACTAGAAGAAAAAGTTGATGCTAATGCAATCTTGCAGAGGCTCATCAAACTTGAAAAGAAAGTTGACAGAATGTCAAAGATCAATCATACCAATGTAATTGAAACTTCTGTGCAACCCAATATAATGAATGAAGTAAGAAATTAGTTGCTGAAGTTTCTACCAAAAGCTATGTCTGAGGTCGTCCAACCTAGAATTGAAACCACAGTTTGTGATGTCTTAAAGATGACTCCTATTACTCTTTACCCGCCACCATCCACATCTGCAGACTGACTTACAGAGTACGAGATCAAGCTCAAGCTCTACAATATGATACAGTCTAGTCGTTCCTTTCTTGATCATGAAAAACATCTTACATTGTATAATGCTTTGATAAACTCAATAGATATTAATGAAGCTAATGTACAAGGTAACAAATATACGAAGAAAAGAGGTCATGATAAACAAGATCCTCCTGCCGATGTAGACAATGACTCAAAGAAGAGGAAAAGAAAGGATGCTGATACATCGTCTTCAAAGAAAGGTAAAACTCAAAGCAAGGCATCAAAAGAAGCTAAAGCTCCAACTAAGCCATCAACAACTGGAAAAGCTGTAGAAGATGAAGAGCTTATACAATATGATGTGGAGGATGATGATGAAATGGTACAAGATGATGATATGGCTGCTGATGATATGACACATGATAATGATTCTCCTATGCAAGATAGGTCCACATGGTTCAAGAAAGATGTTATGGTGAGACCAGAGACTCTTGATCCTGAAAACTGCAAAGAACTAAATGCAAATGATGCTCCTGAACAGAATTGGTTTAATGAGATGGTGAATGCTGAAAAGGACCTAGTCACATTTGATGATCTGATGGGTTCTACTATAGACTTCACCAAGTTTTCCAAAAACTATCTCAAGAAGGACAAGCTCACAAAAGCTGACCTTGAAGGACCAATATTCATATTACTCAAAGGCAACTACAGAAACTACATCGAGCTAGAATACAACATGGAGCAACATTATTTAGCCCTGACAGATCAAATTAATTGGGCGAACCCTAAAGGTGACAATGCCCGTATGATTTAAGCAAGCCTCTACTGTTGCAAGGCCCTCCTGGTCGCATAATCATTCTAGTGGAATTCTTCTTTAATAAAGATTTAGAGTATCTGAAGACATGAAACACTAAAAATAAGTATGCCTTATCACTAACAAAACCGAAGGCAGCATGGTATGAATTAGAAGGCTTGGAAGAAATGATCCTGAACCTTTGGAGCTCAAGCAAAGTGGGATATGACTTAAATGCAACTTTTGGAATTTACCACTGAGGTCCCAAATGTCAATAGTTCTAAGGAGCAAGGCATGTAGTAACATCAAGTCATAAAGTGTATTCTCGAATGAAGATCCTTAGTATCATTAGACTTTCAGTTGACAATCAGTTTGGATATGGGTATTTGAAGGAGATCGTGGTAAGACGAGCTGATCAGAAGGAGTATGTATTCAAAGAAGCTGACTTTCCAAAGCTTCATTTGAATGACATTGAAGATATGTATATCATGTATGCTCAAAACAAACTCCACCACCTCAAAGGCGATGAACAAACTGATTTGGTTACGGCCTTACGTTTCTTCATTCGAAGAATCATTTTCAAGAAGAGGGTTGAAGACATTCAACATAGGGTGGAAATTTACCAAACCAGTCTCAACATCACAAGGCCACAAGTAAGATATGATGATCTTGACTTCAAAGAACCCTATACCATACTACACAAACCTAAAGGTGTGGTATATCTGAACAAGAACATAAAGTATCTGATGAGGGTTGACGAATTATACAAGTTTAGTGATGGAACATTGAAGCCAGTTTGTGACATTCTAAATTTAAGACTGTATAACTTCGAGTTAGTTAACAACAATACAAGCATACCGAAATGAGCTTGGACTGAAAATTATCAGAAAAGGACAACTTCCATGTTGGAAAAGATTGGTCAGACGTTGCTGAAAAGACAAATAATGAGGAGCTTAGAGTGTTTTGTTGGTGGAAGAAAAATTGAGACGGACTACAGACTGCTAAGGCGGACATAATGACTTCGTCATTCTCGGTTTTGCGGATTTTAGGTCACGTCTCGTACATTATCTTGTGTATATGTAGTGTAGATCAACAAATGAATAGTGTTGGATTACAATTTTTCAAGAATTTTTTAGTAAATTCGAAATCTTTCAAAATTGTGTACTCCATACTATATCATACCCTCATTAATTGAGGGAGATCATTAAAATATTCCTACTAAGCATGCTAATTAAGATAACATTTCTCTCCCCAAAACCTTTTGAAAATATTTTAATCAATTGATATCCAAAATATCAAGAGATTTGACATTTTTGATAAGGGGAGAAAATGTGATTAGATTATGTAACCAATAAAGGTGATCATTTGTGACTCAAGTGCGGTCTCCTCCCTTCATGTGCAAAATGTTTTCAAATATTGATGCACATGTGTAGGGGGACAAATTTTGGAAAATGAAACTTTCAAGGTATAAATGCTTTTGATTTATATCACAAGTACCTTGATTGATTTTCAAATGGTTTTACGGATACAATGGCAATACCAAATGACCAACCAAGTTACGCGTATCAAGGAGATATAAGGCGGTTAGGGTTAGGTATTTGTTTCATGATCCAGCCAGAACCGGATGGATCTACCCAAGGACACTCTAATAGATAGAGTAGAATTCCTTAGGTATGATATAAAAAAGGAGTAAAGTGAGATTGGGAAGAATCTTATTCAAGGCACGAGTTATCACCGGAACAAACCCAACATAGAGATAATGAGGACGCGTTGGTTTAACATTAAAGGGGTTGAAGAATTAAAAAGAAATGTAAGAATAAAGGGTGTAAAGAAAGAAGCCCTTCATACACTTTAAGCAGAAACCGGGTCAATACATATGATATCAAAATCACACAGTTGATTGCTACTATTGAAGATAGTCATCATGGATCCAGTGATACAATTCATAACCCTCCCAGCTACTCACGCTTCTCTCAAAAGAAGTTTGTTTCATTTCTCACGGAGATTAAACATATTTCTATCAACTTTCTCACTCCGATTTAGTTGGTATTAAAATGGTGGCAGTCTGCTCCAGCTTTTGTTTACTAAAACCAAAACGCACTTATCGAGTCTAGAGCCAAAGAGATCATCAATAAATCTCATTAGGACAAAATTCCATAATACACTTGATGTTCACAATCAAAGAACTCAAGTGATATCTTAGATTATAACACCCCATCTTTTAGGGTCATTTACGACATCATTTATTTCGCTGTTTATTTTTAGTCTTGTACGCGTTTGCTTTTATTTTTAAGTGTTAAGTTAAATCACGTAAACTAAAAATGATCATTCAACATAAACGAGCATCAAACAATTAAATGTTTACGTCAAGCAAGTGTTAGATAATTATTTGGAGTATAATTATTATCTTTGCACATTTTATATTTATTGGTTACATAAAGTGTTTACATTTCGCGATAAAATACGTTTAGGCATACCCGGAACCACCAAAACTTTTCTACGCTTCAACAAATACCCATTATTATACCCAATGCTCAAAATTTTATAAAAATTCACCTATGTTACTCATGGTAGCTGAATTGTACATAAAGGAAACCAACTAAACACTAAATGTTACAAGTATACACATTATACTTTAAACTACAACTTATAAATATACCAAGAGTACAAATATTACTAGTATTTCTTTCCAAGATCAAAGATATTTTCCTATGACCCTCCCCCTATTTTCGGATATAAGAAGTCCTAAGGGGACATGAAGCACACCAAATCACCAACTAGGACTTGTACAAATGCACCTCATTATGTTTTATGTCCATGACTAGTGAAATTGACCATAAGACTTCCTTAAAACCCTCAATATGTCTTAGACTTTCCATGTGGTCTTGGACTAGTCAAAGTTGTATATAAGGCTTATGCTAGTGAGAAGTAACACATACACTTCATTCCTTACAAGAAAAAACTTTACCATTTCTCTCTTGGTGCTACTCCAACCCACGACCAAACTCCAAACCCTTAAATAATCCATACAAAAACTATTTAGCAAGTATACAAGTGATCTCACTTCATATCTAAGGTATACCAAGGTGTATTGAAGGTTTAGTTTAAAGTTTAAAAGGGTTAAACAAGCAAGGATCAAGATTAGGGTTTCATAAGAATTAGGATTTTCTTTGTATTAGAAGATTGGGTTTATTATCTAAACTAGGGTTTATATCTTGTTGTTCATCACCATACATCATACTAAGGTTATCTAAAACCCTTAAACTCTTTACATTTGTGATTTCATATGTATATTGTGTTTATATAGTTAATCACCATCTAGAAAACTTATTAACTTGTAAAATGGATTTTTACACTAGTTCATGGTTTGATGAACTTTGTCACATGTTATATGAATGTTAAATACATGTTAGAATGGAAGTATAAGTATTATACAAGTGTTGATTTCTTTATAAAGAGTATATATAAACTAGTTACATAAAAGGTTTACTTATTAAGTTTATAAGCAAATGGAATATGTAGACTTGTTATCATAGACATTTCTTGGACAATCTATGGACTAAGGACCTTAAGCATATAAGACTTGTGGTATAACACATGGTAGAGGACTTGTAATAAATCAACTAGACTAAAAAGTTATAAAAACTAGTTTAAAAACATTTTTAGCAAAAAGATCAAAAGGGGCTGTTTTAATTCGAAATATAAAGCATTCATTTTATATTTTTACAAAATACTACATCTCATGAGGATTCCAAATATGTAAGGAACTCGAAAATCCGATTTATAACGAAGAAGATACGCCATTTGTAAGTTATACGATAATAAACGCTTTTATAAAAGAAATTTTATAAAAACTATTACAAACCACATCTGATATAAATGGTTGGTTATTTTTCACAGAAAGTATGTATTTTTAGGATTCCAAAACATTAAGAATCATAATTTTTTGATCAATAACGAAGGAGTTATGGATTTTTCCGTGTTTACGATAATTAAAGTTTATAAAAATAATTATATAAAATATGAACAGTGAAAATCACTATTCATCTCTGATAAATTTTGGAAAATACATTAGTTAGATAAAAATTTTAATTATGAAGACGTGCTCGAAAGAATAACTAAAATCGGAGTTAAAACGAATAAGATACGACATCTACGAGTTTACAACGATTAATTTTATAAAAGTATATGAACAGTAAAAACTACTGTTCACCAGAGGAATTAAAATATGAAAATGTAATATTTTTATAACTCTTCTTAATACGAAAGCATGGACATAAGAAACGTACTTAAAACGATAAAGTTACGCCATTTTTACGAAAGAGATATTTATAAACGTTTTTACTTTATAAATATGATTTCACAAATATAATTACATGGTGATGTAGCTATATAGAATTATATACGGTCTTAGTTATTCAAAGTACTTAGTAGTCACACGGCCTATAATTAATTAGGTTGCATTCGGGTGTATTTGTGACGCATTTTCACGCATTTGGTTTACATTGTTAACTTATCCATTCGATGTGAGTTCGTAGACCCACATTTTACATTTATAATGATTTACAAGTTTTGGGGAGAGAAACATATGCATGTTTTACAATTGGACGCAAGTGGACATTTTACATTATGATTACGTATTTGCCTAAGTAGCGATAACCCTCTGAGCCTATTATCATGAACTGTCAATTACTTGTTGTGAGCTCGAATGTTATAAATAAATCTATTTGGGATTAACATCCCCGTTCGGGTGAGTCATGCTCACTGTGCCGGTATGCCAGACAATGAACGTATATTGCAATTACTTGTTAGAACATCATCACGGGGAATGTTGGCAATTTATATTGCAATTCATACATGTCGAGCTTCAGTGTTATGAGCCTAGGGAAACATAATTACATTTTATTATGTTTGCATATGTTGCATTATCTTAGGGAAATCTTGCGGTCCTACATTATACATTTTACAAACATATGAATTCACCAACATTATTGTTGATGTTTTAAGCAATGTTTTCTTAGGAGATCTGTGAGGTACAAGACCAGGGATACATTGGTGGTCGTTATTTTGGAAGTCATATGCATTAAAGATTTGGTTGCATTACATTTTGGGAATATATTTGTTATGGACTAAAATCTTTGTATTTTGAACAATGAACAAGTGAAGTTTCGGACTTATGTAACAACAATTTGTTAAATCCAATGTATCAGTTTTAAACGACTTTTAAATGGTCGTTCTTATATATATCTTGTGCTATTGATCTATGAAGTACCACCCCAGACCCATATTCCATTGTGACCTAATTTGGGGGTGTTACAGATTGGTATCAAGAGCCAAGGTTATAGAGAACCAGGTCAAATGTTTTTGTTGTACTATAACCGTTTTCAAACATTGCATTCATACAAAGGGATTTTCACGCGACATACATACACTAGTGTTGCATTAGTTGGTTAGACTAGATGCATTCATGATTGATATTCATGTTATAAAATACTATGTATATTACAATAAGAGTCTTATATTAATACTTTATATAAGCTACTTTTGATTTTTAGATTTGGTCATGTCAGATTCAGAGGACTCCACAATCACTTACATGGAGGTATCTAGTCCATTTGAGGATCTGTCAGACATAGGATCTCCGGGAGTCAATGGACTGCCCATTATGCCAAAGGACCCTTATGCTTATGTGGTGGCCACTTTTCAGGCCCCACCATCACTGGATTATGTGCCTGGCCTAAGGAGCCAGAGTAGGCACCACCGTCACCAGAGTTTGTTCTTGAGCCTGTATATCTAGAGTTTATGCCACCGGAGGATGAGGTGTTTCTAGCAGAGGAGCAACTGCCTGTTGTTGTCTCACCTACTACCGACTCACCATGATACATTGCAGACTTCGATCCAAAGGAGGATGAGGAGGATCATTAGGAGGATCCTTAGGAGGACCCCACTGATTATCCTGCCGACTGGGGAGATGATGACGATGATGATGATGAGTCATCCGATGATGACGAGGATGATGATGATGTTGAGGAGGATGAGGATAAAGAGGAGGAGGAGGAGCACCCAGCTTTGGTCGACTCAGTCCCTCTACCAGTACACCGTGTTACGGCTAGGATATCTGTCCGAGCTCAGACACCCATATCACTTCCTTCAGATACAGAGGTTGCCAGACTTCTTGCCATACCTACTCCACCACCATCACCACTCTCTCCATTGTCATCACCACTACCCCAGATACTATCACCACCATTACCTATATCACCTCAACACTACCTGCTAGTCCTACTTATCCTTTAGGATATAGAGCTGCTATGATCCGGCTGAGAGCCGAGACACCATCTACTTCCCATCCACTACCATCGAGTACACCACCATCAGGGACACCACCACTCCTACCTATACCTTTACCTACTCCATCACCACCTATGCTTCTTCCCTCTATTGTCTGTAGAGCAGGTGTTTCCGAGGTTACCTTGTTGCCTTGGAAGAGGTTGTGTATTGCTCTAAGTCCGAGATATAAGGTCGTTGAGAGTTCATCTGCTCCTACTGCTAGACCTACTAGAGGCTTTAGAGCAGACTATAGATTTGTTGGCACTTTGGATAATGAGATTAGGCGAGACCCTGAGAGAGGTAGGTTATGGGATCACGGATACTTGGGATGACATGGTTGAGGACATGCCGGGGACACCAACAGTTACCGATGTGTCAAAGCTAAGTCAGCGGATGACAGATTTTGTCACAACGGTCAGACAAGATACGAATGAGATATATGGGAGACTGGATGATGCACGGGATGATTAACTATTGATGAGCGGTCGGCCAACATGCTGCATAGAGACAGACTTGCTCATGCTCGCACTGCTAGACTGATGGAGACTGAGGCCAGACTTTCTCATGAGGCTTGGGTACACTCGATGGATGCTAGTGATACAGCCCGTTATGAGGTGAGAGCACTGCGGACTACAATGCTAGCACAGCATACAGAGATTATAGGGTTGCGGACAGCAGACCGCACCCGACAGGCACAACTTGTGGAGACACTGACACTGATGAGGACACTACAGACACATGTGACAACTCTCCAGAGTTAGCAGGGACCCGCTAGCGGTCCAGCACAGCCCGAGATACCAGAGGAGGCCGGTAGTAGCTCTTAGAGTTGTTATGTTGTAGCTATGTTGTTTATCCTACTAAGTGTTACGGGTAACTCCCGGCTAGTAAGGCTTTAGGTTGTTTATATTTCATTTTGTAACCTAAGGGTAGTGATCATTTTTATCTAAATCAGGTCATGTATGTTTCCAGATTATATATGGAAGGGATGTATTATGTCATGTCTGTAATCGAATTTATTATGAATGAATGTCGATTTAGTTACACCATTGTTAATTTCAACTCAATTGTATATTTCACTGTGCGATGTGATCTTACTTTATTTATTATGTATATGTCATGTCATGGTTATGATTTTTTTTAAATCTAACAAGTATTATATTTTCTTATGATTAAAGAAAATGGCACCAAAAAGAACCACCAGATCAACACCAGTCGCAACAACCACCACCACCACTACCACTGTAATTGATGCCCACCTTAAGGCATTAATCGAACAAGGCATTGTTAATGCACTAGCAACACGTGACACTGACCGAAGCCAAAATGGCGAAGACAATCATGATTCAAGCACGGGTGTAAGGAGACAAGCTCCTCTTGCTCGTGAGTGCCCTTACCCAGACTTCATGAAATGCAAACCCCTCTACTTTAAGGGTACTGAAGGAGTCGTCTAGTTGACTCAGTGGTTTGAAAGAATGGAAACTGTGTTCCGTATAAGCAACTACTCTGTAGAAAACCAAATCAAGTTTTCCACTTGTACTCTTCTTGGAAGTGCTCTAACATGGTGGAACTCCCACGTTAAGACTGTTGATCATGATGTTGCTTATGCTATGACTTGGACAAACCTAAAAAAGAAGATGATCGACAAGTACTGCCCAAGGGGCGAGGTTAAAAGACTTGAGGGTGAGATGTAAAATTTGAAGGTTAAAGTTACCGATGTGGTAAGCTATAACCAACGTTTTTAGGAACTGACATTGATGTGTGCTAGGATGTTTCCAAAAGAGTCAGACAAGATTGAGAAATATGTCGGTGGTTTGCCCCGACATGATTCACGGAAGTGTAATGGCATCTAAGCCAAAAACCATGCAGGATGCAATTGAATTTACAACTGAGCTGATGGACAAGAAGATCCATACTTTTGCTGAATGACAGAGTGAAACTAAAAGAAAGCAAGATGATAACCAACAAAAACAACAGAACAAGTGGCAAAACACTAGCAGAGCTTATGCTGCAGGGTCTGGTGAGAAGAAACCTTACAGAGGATCTAAACCTCTGTGCTTAAAATGTAACTATCACCATGACGGTCAATGTGCTCCAAAATGCCACAAGTGCAACAAAGTTGGCCATCTGGCTCATGGCTGTAGGAGTACTGCAAATGCCAACACTGCTAACAACTAAAGGGGCACTGGGGTATGTCAGAAACCTACTTGCTATGAATGTGGAGCCTAGGGACATTTCAAGAGGGATTGTCCAAAGCTGAAAAACAACAACCGTGGTAACCAAGGAGGAAATGGTAATGCTCCAGCAAAAGTATATGCGGTAGGCCGTGCAGGGACAAACCCAGACTCAAACGTCATTACGGGTACGTTCCTTCTAAACAACCGCTATGCTTCTGTATTATTTGATCCTGGTGCTGATAGAAGCTTTGTGTCTACTGCATTTAGCTTCCAAATTGATATCACACCATCTACCTTAGATCATTATTATGATGTTGAACTAGCTGACAAGAGAATAATTAGGTTAAATGCTATCATTAAGGGTTGTACTTTAAATTTCTTAAATCACCCATTCAACATAGACTTAATGCCATTAGAACTTGGTAGTCTCGACGTCATAATCAGTATGGATTGGTTGGCAAAGTACCAAGCTATCATTGTTTGTGCCGAGAAAATCGTTCGTATTCCCTGGGGAAATGAAATGTTGATTGTTCGCGGTGACGAAAGCTACCGGGGAAACGAGACACGTTTGAGCATCATCTCCTGCACTAAAACGCAAAAGTACATGCTAAAAGGATGTCACCTCTTTTTGGCACTTGTTACTACAAAGGAGACTGAAGACAAGTCAGAGAAGAAGCGACTTGAGGACGTACCGATCGTTTAAGATTTTCCTAAAGTATTTCCTAAGGGCTTGTCGGGTCTCCCTCTGACTCGACAAGTGGAATTCCAAATCGATTTGATACCTGGTGCTGCACCTGTAGCATGGGCACCTTATCAATTCGCCTCGTCTAAAATGAAAGAATTGTCAGACCAACTAAAGGAACTTTCTGACAAGGGCTTCATAAGACCCAGTTCCTCACCTTGGGGAGCTTCGGTCTTGTTTGTCAAGAAGAAGGATGGATCGTTTCGAATGTGCATTGACTACAAAGACTGAATAAGCCGACGGTAAAAAATCATTATCCACTCCCAAGGATCGACGATTTATTTGATCAACTACAAGGATCCAGTGTTTATTCTAAGATAGACTTGCGATCAGGTTATCACCAGCTTCGTGTACGGGAAGAAGATATTCTGAAGACGACATTCAGAACTCGATATGGTCATTATGAGTTCCAAGTTATGCCATTTGGCTTGACGAACGCACCAGCGGTATTTATGGGTCTCATGAATCTGGTGTGCAATCCATATTTGGATAAGTTTGTGATTGTCTTTATTGACGATATCCTTATCTATTCAAGGAACAAGAAGAAACATGAAGAACATCTTAAGGCAATTCTAGAATTGCTTAAGAAAGAGGAGTTGTACGCTAAATTCTCTAAATGCGAATTTCGGATTCCCAAGGTACAATTTCTCGGCCATGTGATTGATAGTCAAGGCATTCACGTAGATCCGCCAAGATCGAATCCATAAAAGATTGGGAATCTCCTAAAACACCAACGGAGATTTAGAAATTTTTAGGTCTTGTTGGGTTTTATTGAAGATTCATCGAAGGATTTTTGAAGATCGCCAAGTCAATGACCAAGCCTACTCAGAAAGAAGTTAAGTTTGATTGGGGTGATAAGGCAAAAGCAGCGTTTCAACTGATTAAGCAGAAGTTATGTAGTGCACCAATTTTGGCTTTACCTGAAGGAAGCAAAGATTTTATCCTATACTGCGATGCTTCGATCAAAGGTTTGGGCACTATGTTGATGCAAAGAGAGAAGGTGATTGCTTATGCATCACGCCAATTAAAGATTCATGAGAAGAACTATACGACTCATGATTTGGAACTTGGAGCAGTAGTGTTTGCTTTAAAAATCTGGAGACACTATCTGTATGGAACCAAGTGCATGATGTTCACAGTTTACAAGAGTTTACAACACATTCTTGATCAAAAGGAGCTGAACATGAGACAACGTCGTTGGTTAGAGTTGCTAAGCAATTATGATTGTGAAATATGTTACCACCCGGGAAAGGCAAACGTAGTGGCTGATGCCTTAAGCCGTAAAGAACAGAATAAGCCATTATGGGTTCGAGCATTAGTCATGACTATTGGTTTGAATCTCCCTAACCAAATTCTGGATGCTCAGATAGAGGCACAAAAACTAGAGAACATCAAGAATGAAGATGTAGGAGGTATGATCAGGAAGGATATACCAAAGGAGAAGTTGGAACCCCGCGCGGATGGTTTTGTATGCTTAAATGGCAAGAGTTGGTTACCATGTTATGGCGATTTAAGGACTGTGATCATTCACGAGTCCCACAAGTAAAAATACTCTATTCATCCGGGTTTTGACAAGATGTATCAGGACATGAAAAAGCTATATTGGTGGCCCAATATGAAGGCCAACATCGCCATCTATGTTAACAAATATCTGACATGTGCTAAGGTTAAGGCTGAACACAAAAGGCCGTCAAGTTTGTTAGTGAAACCCGATATACCTCAATGGAAATAGGATAAAATCACAATGGATTTTATCACGAAGCTTCCTAAGTCGTCACAAGGTTATGATACCATTTAGGTAATTGTTGACCGACTCACTAAATCCGCAATCTTCGTACCGATAAGGGAAACTGATCTCATGGAAAAGTTGGCAAGAATGTACTTGAAAGAGGTGGTCACGAGGCATAGAATACCTGTCTTAATCATTTATGATCGTGACCCAAGGTTCGCATCAAATTTCTAGAGGTCACTTCAAAAGGCTTTGGGTACTAATTTGGATATGAGTACTGCATATCATCTGCAAACTGACGAGCAAAGCGAGAGGACCATTCAAACTCTCGAGGATATGCTGCGTGCTTGTGTGATCGACTTTGGAAAGGGTTGGGTTAACCATTTGCCATTAGTCAAGTTTTCATATAATAATAGTTATCACGCTAGCATCAAGGCTGCACCGTTTGAAGTACTTTACAGACGAAAGTATCGTTCACCTGTTTGTTGGGCCGAGGTTGGAGAAGTTCAATTCACTGGTCCAGAAATAGTGCAAGAGACAACCGAGAAAATCATTTAGATCAAGCAAAGAATTCAAGCCGCTCGTGATCGATAAAAGAGTTACGCTGATTTAAAGAGTAAGCTGATGGAATTTCAAGTTGGAGATAGAGTTATGCTCAAGGTTTCGCCTTGGAAAGGAGTAGTACGTTTTGGAAAACAGGGTAAGCTAAACCTCAGATATGTTAGACCTTTTACGGTGTTGGAAAAGGTTGGATCTGTTGCTTACAAGCTTGAACTTCCTCAAGAGCTGAGCAGGGTTCACAATACGTTTCATGTATCCAACTTGAAGAAGTGCTATGCCGACGAACCATTATCCGTTCTGTTAGATGCACTCCATATTGATGACAAGCTTCATTTTGTTGAGGAACCAGTAGAGATCATGGATCGTGAAGTTAAACGATTGAAACAAAGCCGTATTCCAATTGTCAAGGTTTGATGGAACTTTAAGAGAGCACCTGAGTTCACATGGGAACGTGAAGATCAATTCCGGAAGAAGTATCCACACCACTTCACAAAGACCACACCGTCGTCAAGTGCCGCGTCTTAAGCCTTGAGTACAAGGCTCATTTAACAGGGGAAGACTATAACACCATGTGTTTTAGGATCATTTACGACATCATTTATTTCGCTATTTATTTTTAGTCTTGTGCGCGTTTGCTTTTAATTTTAAGTGTTAAGTTAAATCGCGTAAACTAAAAATTGTCATTCATCATAAACGGGCATCAAACAATTAAATGTTTAGGTCAAGCAAGTGTTAGATAATTATTAGGAGTATAATTATTAGCTTTGCACATTTTATTTTTATTGGTTATGTAAAGTGTTTACGTTTCGCGATAAAATACATTTAGGTAATCACGGAACCACCAAAATTTATCTACGCTTCAACGAATGCCCATTATTATTCCCAATACTCAAAGTTTATAAAACTTTACTCATGCTATTAAATTAGCCCATTTTACTTTACAAGAAAACAACTAGAACATAAACATTGCAAGTATACACTTTATGTTAAATCTACTCAACTTATAATTAAGGGAACCAAGAGCACACACTTAACTAACTAGTACATGTACAAACCTAGTGTTATTAAGACCTAGTTCATGACTAGTTATTTTGACCACTATGCTTCTTTAATTCCCTCCCATTGACCAACCTTGGTCTTTGATAATCTTGACTAGCTAAGAGTGCATTTGACTAGCTTATGTAGTATATAAGGGTACTACATGTAAGAGATAAAACACACATTCGTTTCTTAACCAAAATTCAACACTCATTCTCTCTTTGTCCCTCTCCTCACACACGGCTCAAACCAAACACACTTACACAATTTACATAACTTTATTTACAACATATACAAGTGATCTCACTTCATATCTAAGGTATACGAAGGTGTATTGAATGTTTAGTTTAATGTTTAAAAGGATTAAACAAGCAAGGATCAAGATTAGGGTTTCATAAGAATTAGGGGTTTCTTTGTATTGGAAGCTTGGGTTTATTATCTAAACTAGGGTTTAGATATTGTATTTCATCATCCTACATCATACTAAGGTCATATAAAACCCTTAAACTCTTTACATTTGTGATTTCATATGTATATTAGGTTTATATAGTTAATCACCATCTAGAAAACTTATTAACTTGTAAAATGGATTTTTACACTAGTTCATGGTTTGATGAATTTTATCATATGTTATATGAATGTTAAATACATGTTAGAATGGAAGTGGAAGTATTATACAAGAGTTGGTTTTTTATAAAGAGTATATAAAAACTAGTTACATAAAAGGTTTACTTATTAAGTTTATAACCAAATGGAATATGTAGATTTGTTATCATGGATATTTCTTGTACAATCTATGGACTAAGGACCTTAAACATATAAGATTTGTGGTATAACACATGGTAGAGGACTTGTAATAAATCAACTAGACTAAAAAGTTATAAAAACTAGTTTAAAAACCTTTTTAGCAAAAAGATCAAAAGGGGCTGTTTTAATTCGAAATATAAAGCATTTATTTTATATTTTATAAAATACTACATCTCATATGGATTCTAAATATGTAAGGAACTCGAAAATCCGATTTATAACGAAGATGATACGCCATTTGTAAGTTATACGATAATAAACGCTTTTATAAAAGAAATTTTTATAAAAACTATTACAAATCACATCTGATATAAATGGTTGGTTATTTTTCACAGAAAGTATGTATTTTTAGGATTCCAAAACATTAAGAATTATAATTTTTCGATCAATAACGAAGGAGTTATGGATTTTTCCGTGTTTACGATAATTAAAGTTTATAAAAATAATTTTATAAACTATGAACAATAAAAATCACTATTCATCTCAGATACATTTTGGAAAATACATTAATTAGATAAAACTTTAATTACGAAGATGTGCTCGAAATAATCACTAAAATCAGAGTTAAAACGAATAAGATACGACATTTACGAGTTTACGATGATTAATTTTATAAAAATAATTTTATAAAAGTATATGAACAGTAAACATTACTATTCACCAGAGGACTTAAAATATAAAAATGTAATATTTTGATAACTCGTCTTAATACGAAAGCGTGGACATAAGAAACGGAGTTAAAACGAGAAAGTTACGCCATTTTTACTAAAGAGATATTTATAAACGTTTTTATTTATAAATATGATTTCACAAATACAATTAGATGGTAATGTAGATATATAGAATTATATACGGTATTAGTTATTCAAAGTACTTAATACTCATACGGCCTATAATTAATTAGGTTGCATTTGGGCGTATTTGTGACACATTTTTACGCATTTGATTTACATTGTTAACTCATCCACTCGAGGTGAGTTCGTAGCCTCACGTTTTACATTTATAATGATTTACAAGTTTTGAGGTGAGAAACATATGCATGTTTTACAATTAGACGCAAGTGGACATTTTACATTACGATTACGTGTTTGCCTAAGTAGCGATAACCCTCTGAGCCCATTATCATAAACTGTCAATTACTTGTTGTCAGCGTGAATGTTATAAATAGATCTATTTGCGATTGACATCCCCGTTCGGGTGAGTCATGCTCATTATGCTGGTTTGCCAGACAACGAACGTATACCATGTCGGATTTGGGATGTTGCGGGTTAGAACATCATCATGGGCAATGTTGGCAATTTATATTGCAATTCATACATGTCGAGCTTCAGTGTTATGAGCTTAGGGGAACATAATCACATTTTATGATGTTTGCATCTGTTGCATTATCATGGGGAAATCTTGCGGTCCTACATTATACATTTTACAAACCTATGAATTCACCAACATTATTGTTGACATTTTAAGCAATGTTTTTCTCAGGAGATCAATGAGGTACAAGAAAAGGGGTACATTGGTGGTCATTATTTTGGAAGTCGTATGCATTAAAGATTTGGTTGCATTACATTTTGGGGACATATTTGTTATGGACTAAAATCTTTGTATTTTGAACAATGAACAAGTAATGTTTCGGACTTATGTAGCAACAATTTGTTAAATCCAATGTATCAGTTTTAAATGACTTTTAAATGGTTGTTCTTATATATATCTTGTGCTATTGATCTATGAAGTACCACCCCCTGACCCATATTCCAATGCGACCTAATTTAGGGGTGTTACACCCACAACATCAATATCAACAATCGCCTCATTGAACCTGAATGTACTAAAGAACTCCATAATGAGCTCAAACACGAGTGGGCCTCGCACCTCAAATAACCGCCTCTAAGCACGGCTAGTGAACACACTCTGCCCCTGAGCATCTTTATGCTCCATGAGCATCCTACTAGTCAATCCCTTAGCCATCTCTCCTGGTAAGCACTCAAAATCCAAACCAGCACCCGGTGTATCCCTCTATAATAAATCTTATCCAATCTCTCCTCAAAATCTGTAATATCGGCATCTGTATACTCCAAACCCTCAAACCTAAGATACTGATGTCTTTGATCTCTAGGTAGAAGAGCCATATCTATAAATTAATGAAATCAATACAAAGATTATAAAGATTTATCATTCTGTTTTGAGGTCAGACACGGTGTATTTAGATGTGGATACGCCGTATACAGTTTTGTGGGAATACTCCGTATGGGGAATAGATACGGAGTATTCGGAGATATGTAGTCAATATGTCGTATAGAGATAAATCAATACGGCGTATAGGGTTTTAGAATGCAGGGTTATCAGTAGGTCTATATGCCGTATTTAAGTTACTGAATACGTCGTATTGGGTTTAACAATTTGGGTAAATTTTAGTCGATACGCCGTATCCATTTTAGTAGATACGCCGTATTGCTTTTGCAGTTAAAAATGAAAAGGGATTCCCAAATTCTACCTGTTAGCATGATTTAAATTCTAAAATTATAATCCACATTTCACCCATTTGATCCATTTGTCCCATTTGCAGGTAACAGGCAAAACATAAAAGCCCCAAAATCAAACTTCAAACTCTAACCCTAATTCTAGATCTAATCGAAGAAAAAAAGAAAATAATAGGATTCTAGCCCATTACCTTGTGATTACGGTTGTGAGAAATAAAGTCGAACGAGGAATTGGTCTCCAAAACTTTTGATCGCGGTTAAAATCGATAAAGAGTGTGAAAAGTGTGTGTGAAAGTTTATCCGGCGTATCAGCTAGGTTTTTATACCCAAACTCGATACGCCGTATAGAGGTTCATTCAATATAGCGTATTGAACAAAATCATTGACTTAGTCAACTCAAGTTAAAAATAGTGGATACGCCGTATAGGTGTTTACCTAATACATCGTATCCGTTCTTGGAGACCAATTTTTCCTAAATTTAACAAAGTAAAGAAAACGTACCTTGGCCTCCGCAACTTCCTTGTTTAAATACCATCCTTATAAAACCGCTTGGGGTGGAAGAGAATGCCAAATGACACATAGAGATTTTTAATTATGAAAATTAATGGCTTCCCTTCGTGAATATAATTCCAAGTCATGATATCAACATTTAATTCCATGATAAAAATTTTAGTTTTGAAATTTTTTCCTGATGTATCATGACTTGTTTTCAAAAGCTTATTTGACCCTTGTGCATAAGCACCAATATCGGTATTTATCTTATCAGGTAATGGTATGACAAATACATCCCCCAAGGCTTATCATCATTGTCCTTATTGGATTTTGAATCATCGGGATAGATTACGTTAAAAGGAAATAGATCATTAAAGTATAAAATGTTTTGTTCCTCTTTGTCATATTCGGACAATGATGTTTCATCTTTCAAGTTAAATTCATTGATATGCTGAGGACTTACAGTAGGTTCAGTTAAGAAATCTAATTTAGACGTTAGAGCATCATTGTAAACAATGGCTGGAAATTCTTTCTCAAAATCTTTGAAGGAGTCTAAATCATCAAAATAACTGACCGTAGGATCGGGTGACGGAAACGAATGCATATTGACTTTATCAATATCATTTTCTGAATTCGATTTCAAATCGTCGACAAAAATTATTTTATAAGAAAATGAATTTTTTTCAAAAATTACCATGTAATCATCATCGTCGGATTCGTTAAACGATATTCTAAAGTCAATTTCATTATTGTTAAGAGAACTTACCGTGGGTTCACATGAGAGTGCTACTTCAGGTGTTAACGTGTCATTAAAGACTATAGCTAGGAATTCGGTTTCAACGGACTTGAGGTCGTGAACGTCATCGTCATTCTAGATTCTACCATATGTAGCAATTTCCCAGTTATACACCTTACCACGCCTACGAGCTTTTTCTTCCTCAAGCCTGATATACTCTTCCATGGTAATGTTGGGGTCGTCCAAATTTACATGTGATAGATTTTCTAGGAAAGAAAGCTGTCAAATAGCTTAATACATCATGTTGAGTAAACTAAATACGCTGTATTACCCAAACACAATACACAAATATACAGAATTTTACACTAATCTAAATTTCACTAATCCTAAGGGTTAGATTAATCTAAAGTTAAAAACCAAAATATTAAATAAAGGTCAAGATGAAAATTTCACTCTCCGGCAGCGGTGTCAAAAACTTGATGTGTTGTCGTGTAGGGTTTATTTTAGAGTATTCAAGTTTTAAATTTAAATTTTTCCGAGTTTACCTAAAATAAAACTTTAACAAGCAGTGTACCCGATCAAATAGAGTTTCGTGGTAAGTAGGGTGTCGATCACTAAGAGCGAGAACTAATCTTTTATTTTATTAATATTTTGGTTAACTAAACTAAGTTAATTTAGACTACGTTAATTATATTCTATGTTAAACATATGCTAAAACTACGTTAATCCTAATTCTAACGGATAAAGAGGGTTTTCAGCCTGAGAGACTGGCACAGGTTTTGTGGTAACTTAGATCAATTTAACACATAATAACACATGCAAACAGACAGACAAAAGATAGAAGAGCGGTCTAGCCAAATATAAGAAAACTGTATTAACCATGATTAATCCAATTAGAACGTTGGTTTGTTTATTTAGTGTAATGAATGCTTATCTCGAGGCAGCATATCATTCTTAAGACTTAGGCGATACTTCTTCCTAAAACCTAGACACATAGAATTCTGTCCCAATTAAACGCATCCGCATAAAGCATCCTATTTGCTGATTATAATCTATCTTAGGGGTTAAAGCAATGGTAATCTTGTTAAACCCTAGCTCATAGAGACTTTACCCACTTCCTGCTTAATGGTAATTTATATACTTGTAGTCCATTGGCCAAATCTTTACCAATTGATTAAGAACGTACTCGTTGATCCTAAGTCACTTGCCTATCCAACTAAGCTCACTAATCTAAAGGAATAGATAGGTCATTATTTGTGATCTTATTGGTCTAGATATATAAATCACTATATGGAGAGCCATCCCGACATCTAGCTAACTTGGTCGGTATCACTAGACCCAGTTAAATGATAGGTCACATAAAAAAGCATGTAAACAAGTATAAATTGATAAACATAAACAAGCAAACAACGATAAATTAAGCATTCGAGATAAACAAACCAAACATTCAAATCTTCATAGCCATGGCTAATACCCAAGGGTATTAGCCCTTAATCATTGTAATCAATACAAAAGTAATAATCCAACCAAGGTAAACTAACCGAGTTAAGCGAATGATACCAAAAATTGAATGATTACAAGAGTATAGTAGATTATAAGGTGTTTCCTATGGAATTAGTAGCTTTGCTTGACCTCTTTTGCTCTTCTAAAAATCGACTTTTGTGGTTAAGGTGTCAAATATAATCAAGCACACTAAAACCCTGTTTTTAGGTTTTCTATTTATACGGTATGAAATTTGGTCGATACGACGTATCGAGAGAGATATATATGGCGTATCAGGGGTTTCTTGGAGTAAGGACCACGTTTGATATTTTCTAGAATATTTTATTACTTTAAATTGAATATGGCGTATAGATGTCTCCTTAATACAACGTATTAGACTTTATAACTTTGTGATTTCTTGTGAAGTGCACGCACATATACGCCATATCTTCCTTGATGGATATGGGGTATAGGATGTCATAATTAGTTTCTTTATATTTCTTCGTTTAAGCTCCAGAATGCGTGTATTTTGCTAATCTTCATCAAGTACTCCATAATTACTGCAATTCTTAAATACAAACGATTAAGCAAAAATTCTTGCAATAAATATACAAAATGGGTTATTTACATAGGATAAATGATGCTATAAAAGTGACGTTATTTGATGTCATCAGTTTATCAATCTCCTTCTCCTTTGACAATGCATCATCTTTAGCAACCATTTCAGGTTCTTTATCATAAGTGGGTGGAGGAGAGTTGATAATTGCTTTACCTCTATTTCTAGTAGCAGCTTGTTGTGGTCTGGTTAAGGAATTTTGAGTGTAGTGTGTAGGATGGTTTTGAGGATGGTAAATTAGTTGTTATTGAGCAACAAGTGCAAGTAGATTTGCAGTACGTGCTAGTCTTTTAGTTCTTATCTCGTTGACTTTGTTTTGGTGTTGCTTCAGAATGTCATAAATTTTGTGGTAGGAGACAATCTTTAACTCTTGACTCTGCTTAACAAGTGTCACAAACCTTTGCCATTCTGATTGTAATTGAAGTAAGAACTGCACATTCACTTGATGATTGGTAACATCACACTGATTTCTAACAAGCTCATTCATCATCTTATAGAACCTTGAGTAATACGATTCAAGTGTTTCACCATCTCGTGATGTGAATTTTCGAAACTCCCAATATAGATTGGTTTCAAGATCTTGAACATTGATTGATTCACATTGTTTCAAACTTTTAATTGCTTTCCACATCTCACATGTATTTGGACAAGCATCAACTATGGAGTAGATATCATTATCTATCCCTGGGAGAATATCTGAACAGCTCCAGCTTTAGCATCTAGTTGGTTCCTTATGTCTTGTGAAACATTCTTATAGTTCTCCATGTACCCTTCTATAGTTGTTTCTGAACTACCTTCTGAAATTGGAATTTTTCTTTTGGCCCATTTAAATTTATAGGGTGGATTCTGGAGACAATGGTGGATGGGTTCATTGTTAGGTTTGGTGTCGATGTATCTCTTGATTTAGGATTTCCACAGTTTGTAGTTACCAGGTGCTAACATTGGTGGACGATATTTCCCACCTGCTTCTATGATGGCATTGTGAATAGCATTTGATGTTTGAGTTTGCAAGTTGTTATTGGTATTTGACATTTTGATGTTGTTGTGATTTGGTATTTTGTTTGATGTGCTTGTAGTCTTTGGAAGGTCAAAAATTCTTGTACCGAAATGCTTGAACCGAAATTGAATTACCAAAATTGAGCACTGTTACCGAAAATGTCTTATTGCGCACGGCTTGTCATATTTCGCTTGACATATTTTGCATGATTTTTATGTTGACTTGTTTTGCATGATTGGAATTATTTGGACAGAGTTTAGTTCTATGAAATGTAATATTTGGCACTTTAATTTCACCTGTAATATTTCGCACTTAATGACTTAATCGCACAAATCAAACAAGCTTGTTTTGCACTATTTCAAACGTATTTAGTATGATGGATGTATACATATTTCGCACACTTACACCTAATTCTTATTTTGTATGATTCTAGAAATTTTGACAAAGTTTCGTTTTACAAAATGACATAAATCGCATGGAATGAAACAACTTGTATTTCGAACAAAACTTATTTCGCACGATTAATAACATAAATCGCACACATCATAAAACATATTTCGCACCCTTCATCACACTTATTTCGCACCCTTCAAAAACACGTTTCTAAACTTTAAAAATCATCAAAAAACACAATTTTTGATCATTTTTCTCGATTTCTTTTGCAAAAGTGACTAAATCTAGTCTATATCTAACATAAAAACATAAGCTTTATCACTTTTAAACATAATATTTAAACCGATTTTTTGAATGAGACGCATACGAAATGAGTATAAAAAAACCACGAATCAAATCACCTAAAACCCCTTGGCAACTGATATCACATGTTATCCCAAATAACTAATCCATAACACAACTAATAAGCATACCATTAAGCATACACGAACCAAATAGGCTAAAGAAAGGAGAAAGAAGATAGAGAGAGAAAGTAGAGAGAAAGGAAGGATGGTTAGATTGCTAAATGAAAAAAAATGACAACCAACACCCTCCTAACATGCTAGGAGGGTGTTGTTTGCTTGGGCCGGGCTTGGCTTGTGTTGGGCTTTAGCCCAAAACATGGACAATATTAGCTTAAAGTCCAAACCCGTTGAACCCGTCTAGTCTATTACAATACAAGACTAATTGTAACTAAGACGATAGATAAAATTATTGTTTGACTGATGAGGTGTCATTGTATACACTATTTTGGGGTCATTTAACCCCTTAAATCATGCAAATATGCCCAGATTATGTGCTTAATCACTTGTTTTCAGGTTTTTAGCATTTGGATGGCATTTGGAGGAAATACACGTGACTTGGGCTCATTTGGAAAAGAAACGCACAAGACTATGACTCTACACCAATAATCATGAAGAATTATTCATTCAGAGCCTTGAGACGGCGTCACAACCATAAAGCAACGGCATCATGACATTCATGGTGACGGTGTCAGAGATTCAGTGACGGTGTCGCATCGATATTTCTATAAATATTAAACCGATTTTAGGGTTTTAAGTGTGTCACTTTGTATAACTTAAGGGAGACGAACCCTAGCCTTTGTAGCAGCTTCATAACCCTATTGTACTACCTTGGATCCATGTTTTAATTCAAGTAAGGTTATTTATCATTAATCATTCAATATGTCTATGTGTTGTGTGATTGATTTATCTTCTTGGTTTCATTATCACATGCTAGGCTAAACCCTCATTTATATTTGCTTATGATTGCATGAAACTCATATTGTAGATCTTATTACTGTTGCTTCTTGTTGATGAATGTGCGCATTAGGCTTTAGAAAACTATCTTTTGTCTGTATCGCTGTAGACACGTCTAGGGAAACGCGAGTGCGTAGAAAGGATACCATCGGGTAACAATCTTCATACTACCTTACCCCCTTATATGGTTGATCCATCTTAAGGTATTTCACATGCATTTAATATAATCTTAGGGGCCTTGTAATAGTCTTCATACTACCTTACTTGTGCGTTTCCCTAACAGAATATTAAATAGACAGCGGGTTCGTGTAATCCGTTCATGACCTAACAAATACTTACACAGATCATCACAAGTGTGACAAGGAAGTAGGATTAGGAGAAGCAATCTGATTAGTATTGCATGATTAAGTAAATACATTCAATTATCATAAAGTTATCTCTAGTAGATTAGATATTAATAATTTAGTTAATAGTTAAACAAACCAACCTCTCAAACCATAGATTTACTTGCTTTCTATAAAACATAAAAATACAAAAATAATCTTCTCTCAACCCCTAGAATTCTGTTAGACAATGATCAAGCCTTCCCAACCTATTCCCCTAGAGAACGATAACAACCCCTGAGTCTTGCCTATACTACACTGCAACGACTAGGTATACTGCCTAGGGAGTTGTAAAACTTCTTGTTGAAGTCCTACGACTACCTCCCGAGCTATGATAATTATTTTTTTACGTAAATGATTTTAGTCGTTGATGCTATATAAGGTTTGGTGAAAATTTTCATTTATTTGGAAATTTTAAGCCGTGATTGTGTTTCTATTTGTTTTTAGCGAGTTGTGAAAGTTAGAAAAATTTATATTGTCGCTGAGAGAGCGTGATTATCTTATTTTTGTGTTTTATGGTTTTCCTTGAGTTTTTGTAAAAACCGTGTTTAAAGATCGTGTTTTACGTGATTTAACGTTTATTATATATTTTAAACTAAATTTAGTGAGACGGAATAAAAATATTTACAAAAGTGGTATGACCTGAGCTTGTTGGCCGATTTTTAAAATAAAAGAAACACCTTTGTACTAGTTTTGAAAGACCTGAAAGATGGAGGGGCTAAAAGTGTCAAGTGCCTAAAGTTATTTCCTATAAATAGCACCACACATACACACTTATAACTCTTTACCAAAAAATGTTCTCTCCCTCCCTTGTTTTCTACCTACGAACGACCAAACAAACACCGCCCATTTTCGGTTGAATTTCCGACATGCAATAAAATCTAATTACATATTCTTAATCCTTGTATCAAGGCCTACACATCCCACTAAAAATATTGCACATGCATTAAGTTTTAAAGAAATTTGATTTTGGGTTTGTTCTTGAAATTTTCGAGTAAAAGGGGTGTTCAAAAGAGCTAGATTAGTGTTATTGAAGGTTGGTTGTATTGAAAAAGGTTTTGGTTAGTTGTTTGGGGTCTTGTCCGATTTCAAACCAACAAGGGGGAAACCATAGTTGATTTTCTTATAGCATTTTGAGCCTTCTAGTTATGTTTTTGTGTTGTTAAATTGATTATATTGTGTATTGTATGGTTATTGCTAGATGTTCAAGTGCGAAAAATTATTGAAAGTATATTTGGTTATTGATCAAGGTTTGATGGTTTTGGTATAGTTACATAGGCTAGTTAAACATGTTTTGATAGTTGGTTTAAGTCAAAAATGACATTTTAATGGGTTTTGAGTTGACCAAGTTTGACCAGAAAGTTTGACCGCCTCGTAGCGAGTTAAGAAATTTTTAAAAGTTACTTTTGATAATGAAAAGTGATACAGTTCTCCTTTAGCTACGTTTCGCTAGGTGGATCGTCACGTAACTCTTAATAACGAACGTTTTACGGCCAAGTCAAGTTTGGTTATTTTTGGTGTAAAAGTCAACTATAAAGTTTGACTTTTGAAAGTCAAACTTGCATATACTTTTGAATATGGTTTGTAATGATCAATGGGTTTGTAATGCTAGTTAATTGGTGACGAAATATGAAGTTCGGATTATATTATCCTTAATTTCGGCAACTTTCTAAAAATAGAAACTTTATGGAAACGATGTGATATTGTTAGCGCGTCAAAGTGAAATGTTTTGCGTTGCACTTGGAGATTGTAGTATATGATTGTATATACGTAATAGTGATATATATATAGATGCAAGTATGTATTATATGAATTATTATACTTTTAGTCACGTACCGCTATATATGTATTATATAGGTCGCGGTTAAGACATGAAGTTATTTGCGCTTGTTGATTTGATTGAATTTGAATCTTTTTCTTAAGGTGAGTTCATAGCCTCGCATTTTAAATCATTTGATTGTTTATTAAACCCGCGAAGGGGATACATGTTTGTTTTATAAAATCAAAAACATATGATTTTATGGTATGCTAGACCCGATTATGAGATTGTTTCTGCATAAGTAGCTATTTTCGAAGTCTCTTATTTCATGAACCGTTAATTTCCTTGCTAGGTGAACGCTAATGCATTAAATAGATCTATTAGGTTTGAAAACCCCGTCTGGGGTAGGAATCTTTGTGAACACCCTGTCAAATGGACGTTTTGTAGTTAGAAGTAGTAGGTATATAACAATAATACCTTGTTCTAGGGCAAATTAGCATATGAAAAGATATATGTTTGTTAACGTTCGGTGTCATGAGCTTAATGTGTGAAAGAAAAGAGATGTTATACATTGTATTCATTGCAATGTTTTCCCGAGAACTAAGGGGGTGTTTGGGAGTGCTGGTAGGAACCAAATTTTCTTAATTTTTTCATTTACAAGCGTAATAATCTACTTCGCAGTGTTTGGCAAACATAACTTGATAATCACTCTTCTGCATTTTGACCCTACTAAAATGTGGTTTTGTAACAACAGCTAGGGACATGCTTTTTGGAACCGTGATTTCCTCTAATAATAATGATTACCAAATTACCCTTAAAATAATCTTTATCACTCATACTGATGTAGACTTTTATAACAAAACCAACTCATTAGTATTGATACTTTATTATTCTTGTACTACCAGAAACAAAAATCATAGAGATTGATTGGAAAATCATGCTTAAATCAGAGCAACTGACGAAACCATCCGATGACCCAAGACCTCAAGCAAAGACTCCATCTTTAGGTCTTTATAACTTGGATGAATATTTGTTGATTTATTAAGATTTCTTTGTATATAGAACTAAAGATAATGGGTGGTGTATTGAAGAAGGTGAGAAGAAGGATGGTGGTAAGTGGTGAAAGATGTGAATGAAAGGGAAAGTAGATTTGCAAATATAAAATATAAAAAGAGTATTACTATCTCTTTGTTAAAAGTTGTTACGTACATTAGAAATTCAATGTAATATAAGAATACCCAATTTTGTAATTTTACATGACAAGTCATTAAATAATCTGATTTTCCAAACACTCAAAAAACTAATTATCTGATTATTACGATATCAAACAACATAATCAAATCCAAACACTATATTTCAAAACCACGTTTTACGACAGCTGATTATCTGATTATTCGTTTTCAAAAGTCATAATCTATTTTGAATAAGAAATGCCAAACACCCTCTAATTATGTATTTAAAGATTATTTCTTATGGATTATTTTAAACTCTATGAATTTCACTCAACAATTTTGTTGACGTTTTAAACATGTTTTATCCCAAGTAACCAAGGATGAAGGCAACGATGGCGTGGATGTGTCGTGCGTGTGATGGTTTTGCTGAAAGACTACTTATGTGTTCCTTGTCTTTCAATACAATATCTTAATGTGTTTTAAAACAATGTCTTTAATTTGAAACAATTGTTTTTCAAATGATGTAATGATTGTGGTTGCAATCCTGTGGGGACCTAGACGTGTTTTTCTCTGATTAATAATGGAACACATGTTTGTAAATTGTCTCATTTAGGTCATTTTTTATTATCTTTGTGTTTTGTGCTATTTAGTAACACCCAATTGCTATTTCCGATGCGCAATCCAAAGTTAGGGGTGTTACAAAGTTGTATCAAGAGCTTAAGGTTATAGAGAACTTGGTCGAGTCTTTTTGAAAAACCTAAACTATAACGCTTCTACACGCACGCCGAGACTCCTCGTTGCCATTGGTAACATATAGAAAGAAAAGGTATATTTATGCATGTGTTGTATGCATAAATTGTTATGTATTGGTATTTTATGCATGTGTTGTATGCATAAATTGTTATGTATTGGTATATTTATGCATGTGTTGTATGCATAAATTTTTATGTATTGGTATATTTATGCATGTGTTGTATGCATAAATTGTTATGCATTGTTATATTTATGTATGTGTTGTATGCATAGATTTTTATGTGATTATATATTAACTATTATTATATATGTTTGGAGTATATTTGAGATATATACTGAACAAGAATGTCACAAATTGTGAATTTTTGTTTGTTGCGTACTTATGCGAATTGTTATTTTGGATAATAGTATTTTTATTAGAACACTATTGAGTAAGTATTATAAGATATTTTTAGATTATCATGGTGAACGTAATTCTTCCCGATCATGTGGATGATGTACCCGTAGTTGAGCCAAATCAACATGATGATGTTCCTGTTGTTCCCGAGCCTGTCTTAGTGGATAAAGACGATGACCCGGAAGAGGAAGAATTTGAGGAAGAAAAAGAGCCTAAAGAAGAAGAAGAAGATGATATGGAAGTAGACATCGAGGAAGATGACAATGAGCCAAAATTGAAATATCCTTATGAAGAGGTGGATCCTCTTAACCCTCCACCGCCTGCTTCTAAGTCAGAGCCTAAGGATGTGATTGAGGTTGAGGACACGGTTGAGCCTGAGGATGAGATTGTTCCTGCTAGTGTCCATGAGGTAGGTGAGTCATCTATTGCCCCTTTCCTTCGATAAGACAGAGATGGTTTGATGCCTGGTCTCATGAGGAGGGACATCAACTCTCTTTTTGGTCAGATGGCTTCTCTTTCGAGACGACTGTGTGGTCGCGAGACGGCGCATGGTCGAAAAGAAAGGAAAAGCAAAGGACGAATATTATGGTAAGTTGACTTTGGATTTGGGTAACGAAGTATGATCTAGTGTGGAAGAAGGAATGGCTGCAATGGAAAATCTGGTTAGAAAGCTTGGTAATGCTGAAGAAAAAGCCGAGTGTAAGAAGTTGAAGAAGGAACTGGAAGAAGCAAGGTTTAGCAACACACTTCTTCGTATGCAGAACGAACGAGTCGAGAGAGATCTCTATTGGACTAGAGTTCGAGCTCATGAGTTCTATCGAGAGATGATTCGTAGAGGATTTATGTTTGAAGAAAGACCGAATAAGGCTATCGATGTTTCAGTTGAAGATGAGAAGAGTCCATCATCTGAGCCATGAGGATCTCCTCTGATTCTTAGTAGTTTAGTTTCATTAGTAGTATCTTTATTGTGTAATCACTAAACTGAATCCTCAGTTAGTAGACTTGATGCTATTAGTTGTAACAATTTGTATCATCTCATGAAACAATGCAACTATGAATTAACTCTTTTGTGATGAATAATGAATGACTATCTTTCGATTACTACTTGATGCTGTGTGACTGTGGTTGTGATTGATTTGTCATTGTATCATATTATAAGTATATCATGTTATGAATGCTTATCAGATTGTTTTTCTATGTGACGTGACAGAATCATGCCTCCAAAGTTTGCACCTTTGACTCAAGTTGTCGTTCGGCGAATGATCAAAGAAAGTGTCGATGCTGCTATCGCCGCTGAGCGGGCAAGACATGCGAATGCTGGAAATGATGCTAGAGGATCTGGACTAGTTAGGGGTCAAGATGTCATACCTATTGTTTGTGAGTGCACTTTCGCTGGATTTATGAAGTGCAATCCTACTGTTTTTCGCGGTACTGAAGGAGCTGTCGAATTACGAAGATGGTTTGAGAAAACCGGGAGTGTTTTTGGAATCAGTGAATGTGCATAGGGCAAGAAGGTAAAGTTTGCTGCTGCTATACTGCAAGGACCTGCTTTGACTTAGTGGAATTCTAAGGTTGCAACCATGGGTTTGGAGACTGTGAACCAAATACCTTGGACTGAAATGAAACAATTGATGATAGCAGAGTTTTGCCCAGTAGAAGAAATTCAAAGAATGGAGCACGAATTGTGGAACCTAAGGGTCACGGAGTATGACATTGTTGCTTATTGATTCGTCAATAATATATATATATATATATATATATATATATATATATATATATATTATATATTATATATATCTTATATATATATATATATATATATATTAACACAACAAGCAAACAGTCACCTAATTACCTTTAGCCAAGGATTGGTCAAGAGTTCATAAATTAAAATATATATAATTCTGGAAGTATGATTCCCGGGTCGTTTTGTCCCAACGAGGCTTGAATGGAAAATCGAATGACAAATTGATAATCGATGTTTTGAATGGACAAAAGAAGTAGAATTGTTTTAAAAATGCAACATAGCAATTAGGAAAACCTAAACCAATGAAATGCTATTAAACAGATTTAAACCTAAAATGAGATGCGGAATGTAAAAACGCGAGTAAAATAAAAAACTAAATTATCAAAAATTAAACCCTAAAGTGATAAGAATGTTTAATTGTTAAGCAGTTTGAGCTCAAATAAGCTAATGGAAAATGGAACAGACAAGTTGGGCACTAAACCTAATAAGCAAATGCAAACAAAGATAAGCAAGGTAAATAAGCTAGAACAGGCCTAGACAAATCTAATAAGCTAAACTAACCCTAAATAAGCAAATTCAACAAGCAATTAGGCTAAATTTAAGCAAGAGAAACTCAGCAGTACTAACTTAGAGTTAGTACTGCTAGCTTTGAGTTAGTACTGCTAGCTTTGAGTTAGTACTGCTAGCTCTGAGAAAACTCAATGAAATAAGTACTAAGCAAATAAGCTAAAAACAGAATTAAACTATCACCTAATAAGCATAGAATAAAGAATATGCAACTTAGAATAAATGTATGCAAACAAGCTAAAGAAATACTAAAAACGGCTAAACTCTTGAAATCACTTTGAAAAGGCAAATAAACTTTAAAATAAGTTCTACTAAGACGTAACGAAAAAATGGCTCAATACTCTAAATAGCTAAGCAATCTTAAATAAGCAGAAACAATAAGCTAATAAGCAAAAATGAACTAACAGTACTAACAGTATTAACTACCAGTACTAACCTGGAGTTAGTACTGTTAGTTGAAAATCCTACATGTGAACTTGCTAGATACTAATATGGGTTAAATGCTTGTTCCAAACACCCTTTAAAGTTTTCAAAAATCATTTTTCTTTTTATCTTAAGCTGATTTGGTTCTAAATTGTTAAAAACAGATTATCAAATAACAAAATAAGACACTTATAAGCATATTTCAATCAATGATAAGCGCTTAAATAAGCTAAATCAATCTAACAGTTTTAACTCATAACTAACAGTACTAACTAAGAAATTTACATGAATCACTTTTAAACTAATGACTAAGCAAGATAAGCACTAAACATCATAATAAAGCATAAATAAGCAAATATAGGTAACAAATAAGCACTATAAGCAGTTCTACAGTAAATAAGAAAAATAAAAAAGAAAAACTTACAACACCCTTGTTTAAAACAGGGTTAAACAAAGAATCTACAAGCTCTAGCTTGTATAAAACAAGCTAGTAGTGTCCATAAGCCCATCCAAAACTGGCTTATCATCCATAAGCTGTAGTGTATTTTAGGTGAGATTTTTTTTAATTTTTTTTCTTAACTAATTAGCTTTTTTGGTTTACTTAATGAAAACAGCTTATAAATAAGCTTGAGTGAGAGTTCTTAACACATTTTAAACAAAATCCAACACACTTAATGCTAGTTGAATTTAAAGACTTGACTTTTTAACTTATAAACTTCAAACTTTCATTAATTCGTAAAAAGAGTACAAGGCGGTAAAATAAACTGAATAAAATGCTAAAATGACTTAAAAATTATAATAAAACTAAGATAAGCTAAGATAATATTCAAGATGCCTTCAAGGCTTACAAAAGGCTCTATTTATAGCCGAAGTCTTCTCTTCTTGGTATTTTTACCTGTGCTAATTTTTAGAGCTTCACAAGGTGTTTTTGTTGTGTAAGGGACTTGATAAAAGTAATCTCATCCATTCAATATTCTTGTGCTTCTTTTTTTGAGTCAATCCAGCCATTGAAATTTCTTGAAAATGGTGAAGGATTGCCAACATGGCAATTATAAAGCTGGGGGGAGATAGTGGAGGAGGGGGGAAGGTTTTATCCTCTGAATTTTTCATGGTTGCAGGGTAAAAGGGGAGAAGAGAACCCGTGATTGGTTCTTGGGTTCTGTTGGGCGGGAAAACTGGTTTTGGGTAAGTTGGCAGCTTTGGCCCCTCAAGTTATACTTCACCCAATTTGCAATTTCAGCCCTTGTCTTTCTATTCTTGTAATACAACTTGAGGTTTGGCAATTTTAGTCCCTCGCGTTGTATTTTCTCCACTTGGATAACTTTTGACTTTGTCGGAGTTGACTTTCTTGTTGACTTTTTGGCTTTGACTGACTTTGGCTTCGATTTGACTTTGTCTTTTCCATTCCGTGCTCGGTTTTGTCGTTTTTGGCTTTGTTTTCCGTCCTTTTGTGAATATCCGTTTCCTGCACAACACAAATGCAAAACAAACACATATTTGGCAGTTTTTGTCTGTTTTTGGTCATTTAAGCTCGTTTTTAATGGAAGAAGGTATGTGTAGTTAAGCACATACCACTTATACTCAAAGATTTAATGAGTTAGCTTTAATGTGTCCAAGAATGGTTGAACCGGAAAGTGTGAAAGTGGATGCTTACATCCGAGGATTATCTGAGAACATCAAGCGTGAGGTCACTTCTTCTAGACCTACCAACTTGAATGAAGCTGTGCGTATGGACTATAAGTTGATGGAGCAAAAGTCGTAAGCTAGCGATGAAAGAATTCTAGAAGGAAAGAACTTTCAAAGTGGGAACAATAGTGGTTAAGAGCAACAAAGGATAACTCCATGCCACCTTCGCAGGAATAACCAAAGCAAGGGAATGCGTGAGCTATGACTACTACTCCGACTGAGGAGAAGGTGTCTTCTGCATCACTTCCTGTGTGTGAACGTTGCTTTACTCGCCATGTTGGTCCATGTACGATCAAGTGCCACAAGTGTGGAAAGGTTGGGCACAAATCGAGGTATTGCAAGGAAAAGAGTGTTGCCACGGGTGCTAACGCTCAGCCTGTTTGGACTTGTTATGATTGTGGGGAGCAAGGTCATACGAGGAACCGATGCCCAAAGAAGGTCAAGCAAGAGGAAACGGGAGAAGTTCGTGGCCGAGCTTATGCGATTAAGGATGCTGAGCCGCAAGGTCTGAATGTGGTTACGGGTACGTTTCTACTCAATAACCGCTATGCTTCTGTTTTATTTGATTCGGGTTTCGATAGGAGTTTTGTGGATACTAGATTTAGTTCCATGCTTGATATCGATCCGGTTAAGATAGATGCCAGTTACGAGGTAGAATTAGCCGATGGAAGGGTAGTTAGTACGAACACTGTTTTGAAAGGTTGCACTTTGAACTTAGTGAACCATATTTTCGAAATCGATCTCATGCCGATTGAGCTTGGTACGTTCGATGTTATAATCGGTATGGATTGGCTTGTCAAGCACGATGCCGTTATCGTTTGTGGTGAGAAGGTTGTTCGTATACCTTATGGAAACAAGACGTTGACAGTCGAAAGTGACAAAGGTATGTCTCAACTAAAGGTCATATCTTGTATTAAAGCCCGTAAGTATATCGAACGAGGTTGTCATTTGTTTTTGGCACATGTGACTGAGAAGAAACCAAAGGAGAAACGATTGGAAGACGTGCCTGTAATTCGTGACTTTCCTGAGGTGTTTCCTGATGATTTGTCGGGATTACCACCGCCGAGGCAAGTAGAATTTCGAATTGATCTGGTACCGGGGGCTGCACCTGTTGCACGTGCACCATATCGTTTGGCACTGTCTGAGATGAGAGAGTTATAGATACAACTGCAAGAGCTGCTGGAGAAAGGATTTATTCGTCCGAGTTCATCACCGTAGGGAGCACCAGTGTTTTTTGTGAAAAAGAAAGATGGGTCTTTTCGAATGTGTATAGATTACCGCTAGTTGAACAAGTTGACTGTCAAGAATCGTTATCCTTTCTCGAGAATCGACGATTTATTTGATCAACTTCAAGGTTCGAGCGTATATTCTAAGATCAATCTGCGATCAGGATATCATCAGCTTCGCATTAAAGAAGAGGACATTCCAATTACAACATTTAGAACTCGGTATGGTCACTTAGAGTTCCAAGTGATACCGTTTAGATTGACTAATGCGCCTACTGTGTTTATGGACTTGATGAACCGAGTATGCAAGCCATATCTTGATAAGTCCGTCATTATGTTCATTGATGATATTTTGGTTTATTCCAAGGATGAAGAAGAGCATGGAAAGCATTTGAAGACTATTTTGGAGTTGCTTAAAAATGAGAGATTGTACGCCAAGTTTTCAAAGTGTGATTTGTGGCTATATTCGGTACAATTCCTTGGTTATGTGATTGATCATAATGGTGTTCATGTTGATCCTGCCAAGATCGAAGCCATTAAGAATTGGGCTGCACCGCCAACAGAGGTGAGGTAATTTCTTAGATTGGCTGGATACTATCGGAGGTTTATTGAAGGTTTTTATTTGATTTCTAAGCCACTGACTAAGTTGACTTAGAAAGATAAGAAATACGAGTAGTGGAAAAGAGAAGGTGAAGCTGTCTAATCGAATTACTGCGACTAGCTCGATAGAATTTCACTATCTTTCAGTGATGGTGCAGCGATGTAGTCTAAATTTGTGAGTTCTCAGTCTCTCACTCGACTGTTGCAGCTGGCACATCACCGCTATACACAGGACACTCATAAAAACGATTTCACTAGGCGCCTTGCTCCTCTGCGATTTGCGCTTCACTTCTAAAGGCTTATGGCAATCCGGCTTTTGATGCATAAGGCTATAAAGCGTTATTACACGTTGCTCTCTGAAAATTAAAGGTTCCATAGAAGAGAATTACACTACTCACGATTTTTGAGTTGGGGAGCCGTGTTTTTGCTCTTGGTTATGGGTGACATTATTTGTATGGAACGAAATGTTAAGTGTGTGGTTTTCACCGATCCCAAGAGCCTACAATATATTTTGAATCAAAAGGAGCTTAACTTGAGACAACAGAGATGGATTGACTTGTTAAGCGACTACGATTGTAAGATTCAGTATCATACTGGAAAAGCCAATGTTGTGGCTGATGCCTTAAGCCGAAAGGAAAGGACTAGGCTATTGCGTGTTCAAGCTTTGATGATGACTATTCATAATGATCTGCCTAAGCAAATCCTTGAAGCTCAAAAGAAGCGTGAAAAGAAGAATGTGATGGCAGAAAATTAAGGAAGATTGATAAGAATATTCGAAGCTTCGCCCCAATGTAAACGGTGCTTTGGAAATTGTGTTTGGTTGCCACGATTTGGTGGATTAAGGGATTTGATTATGCATGAGTCGCATAAGTACAAATATTCTATCCATCTGGGATAGGACAAGATGTATTAAGATTTGAAGCTGTTGTATTGGTGGCCGAATATGAAAGCTGATATTGCCACATATGTTAGCAAATGTTTGAATTGTGCAAACGTTAAAGCTGAGCATCAAAAACTGTCTGGGTTGCTGCAACAACCTGAGATTCCTGTTTGGAAATGGGAAATGATTACTATGGATTTCATTTCTGGACTGTCTAGAATGCCGAGTGGGTATGATACGATATGGGTGATTGTCGATCGACTGACTAAATCAGCTCATTCTAACCAATGAAGAAAACGAATAGCATGGACAAACTCAAGCAACTTTACTTAAAGAAAATTGTGTGTAGACATGGTGTTCCTATTTCGATCATTTTGGATTGAGATAGCCATTTTACATCTAGATTCTAGAAATCGCTTCAAAAGGCGTTATGGATGAATTTCGGCTATGAAGGTACCGTTACAACCTATAACGATAATGGTCAAAGTGAAAGGACTATACAAACGCTCGAAGATATGTTATGTGCCTATGTGATCGACTTTGGAAGTAGTTGGGATCACCCTCTGCCATTGGTCGAGTTCTCATACAACAATAGTTATCACACGAGTATTAAGGCTGCACCATATGAGGCTTTGTACGGACAAAAATGTAGATCACCTATTTGCTAGAGTGAGGGTTGGGAGTAAGCCAAACTCACCCCCCGGTCCTAATTTGATTCGAGGAAAACGGACGAGTAGATCGTTCAGATTAAGAACCGCTTGCTAACTGCCCGTAGTCGCCAGAAAAGCTACGCAGATAGAAGAACTAAGCCGTTAGAATTTCAAGTCGGTGATATGGTACTGCTCAAAGTATCGTCGTGGAAGGGCGCTGTGCGTTTTGGAAAGCGCGGAAAGTTGAGTCCACGCTACATTGGGCCATTCAAGATTCTAGCTAGAGTCGGTCTAGTAGCTTATACATTGGAGTTACCTGAAGAGTTGAAAGAGATTCATAGTACTTTTCATGTTTCGAATCTTATGAAATGTCTAGCGGAAGGCAACATTGTCATTCTGATAGACGAGATTCAAATTGATGATAAGTTGCATATGATAGAAGAGCCAGTGGAAATTGTAGATGGAGAGGTTAAGCGACTTAAGCAAAGTTGGATACCTATCATGAAAGTTCATTAGAATTCGCAAAGAGACTACCGTATCAAGTTTTTGGCGCCATTGCGTGGGGAATTGTTAGGTTTTGATCATAGTTTAACTTAGTTCTACTCGCTTGAATCCTTTCAAGTGTGTAACAACCCGAGTTTCAGGTCAATGTTTATCCCGAGCTATGATACTTATTTTTTTACGTAAATGATTTTAGTCGTTGATGTTATATAAGGTTTGGTGAAAATTTTCATTTATTGGGAAATTTTAAGCCGTGATTGTGTTTCTATTTGTTTTTAGCGTCTGTGAAAGTTAGAAAAATTTATATTGTCGCTCAGAGAGCGTGATTATCTTATTTTGTGTTTTATGGTTTTTTCCCAAGTTTTTGTAAAAACTGTGTTTAAAGGTCGTGTTTTACGCGATTTAACGTTTATTAAATGTTTTAAAGTAAATTAGTGGGATGAAATAAAAATATTTACGAAAGTGGTGTGACCCGAGCTTGTTGGCCGATTTGAAAATAAAAGAAACACCTTTTGTACTAGTTTTGAAAGACTTAAAGGATGGAGGGGCTAAAAGTGCCAAGTGCCAAAAGTTATTTCCTATAAATAGCACCTACACACACACTTATAACTCTTTCACTAAAATTTGTTCTCTCCCTCCCTTGTTTCCTACCCACGACCGGCCAAACAAACACCACCCATTTCTCGTTAATTTTCTAACATGCAATAAAATCTAATTACATATTCTTAATCCTTGTATCAAGGCCTACACATCCCACTAAAAATATTGCACATGCATTAAGTTTTGAAGAAATTTGATTTTGGGTTTGTTCTTAAAGTTTTTGAGTAAAAGGGGTGTTTAAAAGAGCTAGATTAGTGTTCTTAAAGGTTGGTTGTATTGAAAAATGTTTTGGTTTGTTGTTTAGGGTCTCGTCCGAATAAAAACCACAAGGGGGAAACCATAGTTGATTTTCTTATAGCATTGTGAGCCTTCTAATTTTGTTTTTGTGTTGTTAAATTGATTATATTGCGTATTGTATGGTTATTGCTAGATGTTCAAGTGCAAAAAATTATTGAATGTATATTTGGTTATTGATCAAAGTTTGATGGTTTTGGTATGCTTAAATAGGCTAGTTAAACATGTTTTGATAGTTGGTTTAAGTCAAAAATGTCGTTTTAATGGGTTTTGAGTTGACCAAGTTTGACCAGAAAGTTTAACCGCCTCGTAGCGAGTCGAGAAATTTTTGAAAGTTAATTTGGATAATGAAAGGTGATAGAGTTCACCTTTAGCTACGTTTCGCTACGTGGATCGTCACGTAACTCTTAATAACAAACGTTTTACGGCCAAGTCAAGTTTGGTTATTTTTTGTGTAAAAGTCAACTACGAAGTTTGATTTTTGAAAGTCAAACTTTCGTATACTTTTGAATATGGTTTATAATGAGAAATGGGTTTGTAATGCTTGTTAGTTGGTGACGAAATATGAAGTTCGGATTATATTATCCTTACTTTCGGCAACTTTCTAAAAATAGAAACTTTATAGTAAACGTTGTGATATTGTTAGTGCGTCAAAGTGAAATGTGTTGCGTCGCACTTGGAGATTGTAGTATATGATTCTATATACGTAATAGTGATATATATAGATGCAAGTATGCATTATATGAATTATTATACTTTTAGTTACGTACCGCTATATATGTATTATATAGGTCGCGGTTAAGATGTGAAGTTATTTGCGCTTGTTGATTTGATTGAATTTGAATCTTTTGCTTAAGGTGAGTTCATAGCCTCGCATTTTAAATCATTTGATTGTTTTATAAACCCGTGAAGGGGATACATGTTTGTTTTATAAAATCGAACACATATGATTTTATGGTATGCTAGAATCGATTATGAGATTATTTCCGCATAAGTAGCTATTTTTGAAGTCCCTTATTTCATGAACCGTTAATTTCCTTGCGAGGTGAACGCTAATGCATTAAATAGATCTATTGGGTTTGAAAATCCCGTCCGGGGTAGGAATCTTTGTGAACACCTTGTCAAATGGACGTTTTGTAGTTAGAAGTAGTAGGTATATGACAATAATACCTTGTTCTAGGGCAAATTAGCATATGAAAAGATATATCTTTGTTAACATTCGGTGTCATGAGCTTAATGCGTGAAAGAAAATAGATGTTATACATTGTATTCATTGCAATGTTTTCCCGAGAACTAAGGGGGTGTTTGGGAGTGCGGTAGGAACCAAATTATCTGATTATTTCATTTCACAAACGTAATAATCTACTTTACAGTGTTTGGCAAACATAACCTGATAATCGCTTTTCTGCATTTTGACCCTACTAATAAGAATGATTACCAAATTACCCTTAAAATAATCTTTATCACTCATACCGATGTAGACTTTTATAACAAAACCAACTCATTAGTATTGATACCTTATTATTCTTGTACTACCAGAAACAAAAATCATAGAGATTGATCGGAAAATCATGCTTAAATCAGAGCAACTAGCAAAACCATCCGATGACCCAAGACCTCAAGCAAAGACTCCATCTTTAGGTCTTTATAACTTGGATGAATATTTGTTGATTTATTAAGATTTCTTTGTATATAGAACTAAAGATAATAGGTGGTGTATTGAAGAAGGTGAGAAGAAGGATGGTGGTAAGTGGTGAAAGATGTGAATGAAAGGGAAAGTAGATTTGCAAATATAAAATATAAAAAGAGTATTACTATCTCTTTGTTAAAAGTTGTTACGTACATTAGAAATTCAATGTAATATAAGAATACCCATTTTTGTAATTTTACATGACAAGTCATTAAATAATCTGATTTTCCAAACACTCAAAAAACTGATTATCTGATTATTGCGATATCAAACAACATAACCAAATCCAAACACTATATTTCAAAACCACGTTTTACGACAGCTGATTATCTGATTATTCATTTTCAAAACTCATAATCTATTTTGAATAAGAAATGCCAAACACCCTCTAATAATGTGTTTAAAGATTATTTCTTATTGATTATTTTAAACTCTATGAATTTCACTAAAAAATTTTGTTGACATTTTAAACATGTTTTATCCTCGGTAACCAAGGATGAAGGCAACGATGGCGTGGATGTGTCGTGCGTGTGATGGTTTTGGTGAAAGACTACTTATGTGTTCCTTGTCTTTCAAAACAATATCTTAATGTGTTTTAAAACAATGTCTTTAATTTGAAACAATTGTTTTTCAAATGATGTAATGGTTGTGGTTGCGATCCTGTGGGGACCTAAACGCATTTTTCTCTGATTAATAATGGAACACATGTTTGTAAAATGTCTCATTTAGGTCGTTTTTTATTATCTTGGTGTTTTATGCTATTTAGTAACACCCAATTGCTATTTCTGATGCGCAATCCAAAGTTGGGGGTGTTACAGAGTGGTATCAAGAGCTTAAGGTTATAGAGAACTTGGTCGAGTCTTTTTGAAAAATCTAAACTATAACACTTCTACACGCACGCCGAGACTCCTCATTGCCATTGGTTACATATAGAAAGAAAAGGTATATTTATGCATGTGTTGTATGCATAAATTGTTATGCATTGGTATTTTATGCATGTGTTGTATGCATAAATTGTTATGTATTGGTATATTTATGCATGTATGCATAAATTGTTATGTATTGGTATATTTATGCATGTGTTATATGCATAACTTGTTATGTATTGGTATATTTATGCATGTGTTGTATGCATAAATTGTTATGCATTGGTATATTTATGCATGTGTTGTATGCATAGAAGGTTATGTGATTATATAATAACTATTATTATATATGTTTGGAGTATATCTGAGATATATACTGAACGAGAATGTCACAAATTGTGAATTTTTGTTTGTTGCGCACTTATGTGAATTTTTATTTTGGATAATAGTATTTTTATTGGAACACTATTGAATAAGTATTATATGATATTTCTAAATTATCATGGTGAACGTAATTCCTCCCGATCATGTGGATGATGTACCCGTAGTTCAGCCTAATCAACCTGATGATGTTCCTGTTATTCTCAAGCATGTCTTAGTAGATGAAGACGAGGACCCGGAAGAGGAAGAATTTGAGGAAGAAGAAGAACCTCAAGAAGAAGAAGATGATATGGAAGTAGACATCGAAGAAGATGAGAATGAGCCAGAGTTGACATATCCTTATGAAGAGGTAGATACTCTTAACCCTTCACCGCCTGCTTCTAAATCAAAGCCTGAGGATGTGATTGAGGTTGAGGACATGGTTGAACTCGAGGATGAGACTGTTCCTGCTAGTGTCCATGTGGTAGGTGAGTCGTCTACTGCCCCTTTCCTTCGAGAGGACAGTGATGGTCTGTTGCCTAGTCTCATGAGGAGGGACATTGACTCTCTTTTTGGTCGGATGGCTTCTCTTTCAAGACGACTATGTGGTCGCGAGACGGCGCATGCATTGGTCGAAAAGAAAGGAAAAGCAAAGGACGAATATTATGGTAAGCTAATTTTGGATTTAGGTAATAAAGTGCCATCTAGTGTGGAAGAAGGAACGGCTGCAATGGAGAATCTGGTTAGAAAGCTTGGTAATGCTAAAGAAAAAGCTGAGTGTAAGAAGTTGAAGAAGGAACTGGAAGAATCAAGGTTTAGCAACACACTTCTTCGTATGCAGAACGAACAAGTCGAGAGAGATCTCTATTGGACTAGAGTTCAAGCTCATGAGTTCTATATGAGCCGCGAGGATCTCCTCATGATTCTTAGTATTTTAGTTTCATTAGTAGTATCTTTATTGTGTAATCACTAAACTGAATCCTCAGTTAGTAGACTTGATGCTATTAGTTGTAACGATTTGTATCATCTCATGAAATAATGCAACTATGTATTAACTCTTTTGTGATGAATAATGAATGATCATCTTTTGATTACTACTTGATACTATGTGACTGTGGTTGTGATTGATTTGTCATTGTATCATATTATAAGTATATCATGTTATGAATGCTTATCAGATTGTTTTTCTGTGTGACGTGACAGAATCATGCCTCCAAAGTTTGCACCTTTGACTCAAGTTGCCGTTCGATGAATGATCAAAGAAAGTGTCAATGCTGCTATCGCTGCTGAGCGGGCAAGACATGCGAATGCTGGAAATGATGCTAGAGGATCTGGAGTAGTTAGGGGTCAAGATGTCGTACCTATTATTCTTGAGTGCACTTTCGCTAGATTTATGAAGTGCAATCCTACTGTTTTTCACAGTACTGAAGAAGCTGTCGAATTATGAAGATGGTTTAAGAAAACCGGGAGTGTTTTTGGAATCAGTGAATGTGCATAGGGCAAGAAGGTAAAGTTTGTTGCTGCTACACTGCAAGGACCTTCTTTGACTTAGTGGAATTCTAAGGTTGCAACCATGGGTTTAGAGACTGTGAACCGAATACCTTGGACTGAAATGAAACAATTGATGACAGTAGAGTTTTGCCCAGTAGAATATATTCAAAGAATGGAGCACGAATTGTGGAACCTAAGGGTCACAGAGTATGACATTGTTGCTTATACTCAGAGATTTAATGAGTTAGCTTTGATGTGTCCAAGAATGGTTAAACCGGAAAGTGTGAAAGTGGATGCTTACATCCGAGGATTATCTAAGAACATCAAGCGTGAGGTCACTTCTTCTAAACCTACCAACTTGAATGAAGCTGTGCGTATGACCTATAAGTTGATGGAGCAAAAGTCGTAAGCTAGGGATGAAAGGATTCTGGAAGGAAAGAAGCGAAAGTGGGAGAACTTTCAAAGTAGGAACAATAGTGGTAAGAGCAACCATAAGGATAACTCACGCCAACCTTCGTAGAATAACCAAAAGCAAGGGAATACGCGAGCTATGACTACTGCTCCGATTGAGGGAAAGGTGTCTTCTAGATCACTTCCTGTGTTTGTGAACGTTGTTTTACTCACCATGTTGGTCCATGTATGATCAAGTGCCACAAGTGTGGAAAGGTTAGGCATAAATCGAGGTATTGCAAGAAAAAGAGTGTTGACACGGGTGCTAACGCTCAGCCTGTTTAGACTTATTATGATTGTGGGGAGCAAGGTCATACGAGGAACCGATGCCCAAAGAAGGTCAAGCAAGAGGAAACGGGAGAAGTTTGTGGCCGAGCTTATGCGATTAAGGATGCTGAGTCGCAAGGTCTGAATGTGGTTACGGGTACGTTTCTACTCAATAACCGCTATACTTCTATTTTATTTGATTCGGGTTCTGATAGGAGTTTTGTCGATACTAGATTTAGTTCCATGCTTGATATCGATCCAGTTAAAATAGATGCCAGTTACGAGGTAGAATTAGCTGACGGAAGGGTAGTTAGTACGAACACTGTTTTAAAAGGTTGCACTTTGTATTTAGGGAACCAACTTTTGGAAATCTATCTCATGCCGATTGAGCTTGGTACGTTCGATGTTATAATCGGTATAGATTGGCTTGTCAAGCACGATGCCGTTATCGTTTATGGTGAGAAGTTTGTTCGTATACCTTATGGAAACAAGACATTGACAGTCGAAAGTAACAAAGGTATCTCTCGACTAAAGGTCATATCTTGCATTAAAGCCCGTAAGTATATCGAACGAGGTTGTCATTTGTTTATGGCACATGTGATTGAGAAGAAACCAAATGAGAAATGATTGGAAGACGTTCCTGTAATTTGTGACTTTACTAAGGTGTTTCCTGTTAATTTGACCGGATTACCACCGCCGAGGCAAGTAGAATTTCGAATTAATTTAGTACCGGGGGCTGCACCTGTTGCACGTGCACCGTATATATTGGAACCGTCTGAGATGAGAGAGTTATCGGTACAACTGCAAGAGCTATTGGAGAAAGGATTTATTCTTCCGAATTCATCACCGTGGGGAGCACCGGTGTTGTTTTTGAAAAAGAAAGATGGATCTTTTTGAATGTGTATAGATTACTACGAGTTGAACAAGTTGACTGTCAAGAATCTTTATCCTCTCTCGAGAATCGATGATTTATTCAATCAATTTCAAGGTTCGAGCGTGTATTCTAAGATCGATCTGCGATCAGGATATCATTAGCTTCACATTAAAGAAGAGGACATTCCAATTACAACACTTAGAACTTGGTATGGTCACTTTAAGTTCCAAGTGATGCCGTTTGGATTGACTAATGCGCCTGCTGTGTTTATGGACTTGATGAACCGAGTATGCAAGCCATATCTTGATAAGTATGTCATTGTGTTCATTGATGATATTTTGGTTTATTCCAAGGATGAAGAAGAGCATGGAAAGTATTTGAAGACTATTTTGGAGTTGCTTAAAAAGGAGAGATTGTACGCCAAGTTTTCAAAGTGTGATTTATGGCTAGATTCAGTACAATTCCTTGGTCATGTGATTGATCATAATGGTGTTCATATTGATCCTGCCAAGATCGAAGCCATTAAGAATTGGGCTGCACCAATGACGCCAACAGAGGTGAGGCAATTTCTTGGATTGGCTGGATACTATCAGAGGTTTATTGAAAGTTTTTCTTTGATTTCTAAGCCACTGACTAAGTTGACTCAGAAAGATAAGAAATACGAGTAGGGAAAATAAGAAGAGGAAGCTTTTCAGACACTGAAGCAGAAGTTGTGTAGTGCACCGATCTTAGCGTTGCCCAAAGGAATGGAAGATTTCATGGTTTATTGCGATGCGTCACTTAAGGGTTATGGATCCGTGTTGATGCAAAAGGAAAAGGTAATAACGTATGCTTCTTGACAATTAAAGGTCCATGAAGAGAATTAAACTACTCACGATTTGGAGTTAGGAGCCATTGTTTTTGCTCTTAGGTTATGGAGACATTATTTGTATGGAATGAAGTGTGTGGTTTTCACCGATCCCAAGAGCCTACAATATATTTTGAATCAGAAGGAGCTTAACTTGAGACAACGGAGATGGATTAAGTTGTTAAGCGATTACAATTGTAAGATTTAGTATCATCCTCGAAAAGCGAATGTTGTGGCTGATGCCTTAAGCCGAAAGGAAAGGACTAGGCCATTGCATGTTCAAGATTTGACGATGACTGTTCACAACGATCTGCCTAAGAAAATCCTTGAAGCTTAAAAGAAGCGCTGAAAAAGAAGAATGTTAAGGTAGAAAATTTGGGGAGATTGATTAAGAAAATATTCGAGCTTCGCCCCAATAGAACACGTTGCTTTGGAAATCGTGTTTGGTTGCCAAGATTCGGTGGATTGAGGGATTTGATTATGCATGAGTCGTATAAGTCTAAGTATTCTATCCATCTGGGATCGGACAAGATGTATCAAGATTTGAAGCTGTTGTATTGGTGGCCGAATATGAAAGTTGATATTGCCACATATGTTAGCAAGTGTTTGACTTATGCAAAGGTTAAAGATGAGCATCAAAAACCGTCTGGGTTGCTGCAACAACATGAAATTCCTATTTCGAAATGGGAAAGGATTACTATGGATTTTATGAGTGGACTGCCTAGAAAGCCGAGTGGGTATGATACGATATGGGTTATTGTCGATCGACTGACCAAATCAGTTCATTTCTTACCAATGAAGAAGATTGATACTATGGAAAAACTCACGCAACTTTACTTAAAGGAAATTGTGTGTATACATGGTGTTCCTATTTCGATCATTTCGGATCGAGATAGCCATTTTAAGTCTGGATTCTGGAAATTGCTTTAGAAGGTGTTAAGGACGAATTTGGATATGAGTACCGCTTACCACCCTCAAACGAATGGTCAAAGTGAAAGGACTATACAAACACTCGAAGATATGTTGTGTGCCTGTGTGATCGACTTTAGAAGTAATTGGGATCACCCTCTGCCATTGGTCGAGTTCTCATACAGCAATAGTTATCACGCGAGTATTAAGGCTACACCATATGAGGCTTTGTACGGACAGAAATTTAGATCACCTGTTTGCTGGAGTGTGGTTGGAGATAGCCAACTCACCAGTCCATAATTGATTCAAGAAAAGACCGAGAAGATCGTTCAGATTAAGAACCGCTTGTTAACTGCCCGTAGTCGCCAGAAAAGCTATGCAGATAGAAGAACAAAGTCGTTAGAATTTCAAGTCGGTGATATGGTACTACTCAAAGTATCACCTTGGAAGGGCGCTGTGCGTTTTGGAAAGCGGGGAAAGTTGAGTCCACGCTACATTAGGCCATTCAAGATTCTAGCTAGAGTCGGTCCAGTAGCTTATACGTTGGAGTTACCTGAAGAGTAGAAAGAGATTCATAGTACTTTTCATGTTTCGAATCTTAAGAAATGTCTAACGAAAGGCAACATTGTCATTCCTATAGATGAGATTCAAGTTGATGATAAGTTGCATATGATTGAAGAGCCAGTGGAAATTGTAGATCGAGAGGTTAAGCGACTTAAGCAAAGTTGGATACCTATCATGAAAGTTCATTAGAATTCGCAAATAGGTCTAGAATTTACTTGGGAGCATGATGATGAAGCGAGAAAGAGCGGATAAGTCAAGCTGAGCACCGGGACGGCGCTCCCTAAAGGAGGGGAGAATGTAACAACCCGAGTTTCAGGTCAACGTTTATCCAGAGCTATGATAATTATTTTTATACGTAAATGATTTTAGTCGTTTATGGTATATAAGGTTTGGTGAAAATTTCTGTTTATTGGGAAATATCAAGCCGTGATTGAGTTTATATTTGTTTTTAGCGTCCGTGAAAGTTAGAAAAATTTATATTGTCGCTCCGAGAGTGTGATTATCTTATTTTGTGTTTTATGGTTTTTCCCCGAGTTTTTGTAAAAATCATGTTTAAAGGTCGTGTGTTACGCGATTTTACGTTTATTAAATATTTTAAAGTAAATTAGTGGGACGGAATAAAAATATTTATGAAAGTGGTGTGACCCGAGCTTGTTGGCTAATTTTAAAATAAAAGAAACACCTTTTGTAATAGTTTTGAAAGACTTAAAGGATGGAGGGGCTAAAAGTGTCAAGTGCCTAAAGTTATTTCCTATAAATAGCACCTACACACACTTATAACTCTTTCACTAAAATTTGTTCTCTCCCTCCCTTGTTTCCTATCCACGACCGGCCAAACAAACAACACCCATTTCCCGTAGATTTTTTGACATGCAATAAAATCTAATTACATATTCTTAATTCTTGTATCAAGGCCTACACATCCCACTAAAAATATTGCACATGCATTAAGTTTTGAAGAAATTTGATTTTGGGTTTATTCTTGAAGTTTTCAAAAGGGGTGTTCAAAAGAGCTAGATTAGTGTTCTTGAAGGTTGGTTGTATTGAAAAAGGTTTTGGTTTGTTCTTTGGGGTCTCGTTCGATTTTAAACCACAAAGGGGAAACCATAGTTGATTTTCTTATAGCATTGTGAGCCTTCTAATTTTGTTTTTGTTTTGTTAAATTGATTATATTACGTATTGTATGGTTATTGCTAGATGTTCATGTGTGAAAAATAATTGAAAGTATATTTTGTTATTGATCAAATTTTGATGGTTTTGGAATGCATAGATAGGCTAGTTAAGCATGTTTTGATAGTTGGTTTAAGTCAAAAATGTTGTTTTAATGGGTTTTGAGTTGACCAAGTTTGACCAGAAAGTTTGACCGCCTCATAGCGAGTCGAGAAATTTTCAAAAGTTATTTTTGATAATGAAAAGTGATAGAGTTTGCCTTTAGCTATGTTTCTCTCGGTGGATCGTCACTTAACTCTTAATAACGAACGTTTTACGGCTAAGTCAAGTTTGGTTATTTTTGGTTTAAAAGTCAACTACAAAGTTTGACTTTTGAAAGTCAAACTTGCGTATACTTTTCAATATGGTTTATAATGAGCAATGGGTTTGTAAAGCTAGTTAATTGGTGACGAAATATAAAGTTCGGATTATATTATCCTTACTTTTGGCAACTTTATAAAAATAGAAACTTTATAGTAAATGTTGTGGTATTGTTAGTGCGTCAAAGTGAAATGTTTTGCGTCGCACTTGAGATTTGTAGTATATATTCTATATACGTAATAGTGATATAATATAGCAAAGTAAGCACTAATAAATTATTATACTTTTAGTCCATGCTACCACTATATATGTATTAGATAGGTCTCGGTTGAGACGAGAAGTTAACGCGCTGTTGAATTGATTGAATTGAATCATTGCTTAAGGTGAGTTCAAAGCCTCACCATTTAAACTCATTTATCGTGTTTATGAACCCGCGAGGGGATACATGTTGTTTTTTATAAAATCCGAACACATATGATTTTTTGGTATGCTAGACCCGATATGAATTTTTTTCCGCATAAGTACTATTGTCAAATCTCTTATTTCAATGATCCCGATAATTCCTTGCGAGGTAACGCAAATGTCATTAAATATATCTATTTTGGTTTTTACAACCCCGTCCAGGGTATGAATCCTTGAGAACCCCTTTCAAATGCGTTTTGAGTTAGAAGTAGTAGGTATATATAATAATCCCTTGTCTAGGCAAATTGCATATGAAAGATATATTTTGTTAACTTCGAATGTCATAAGCTTAATGCGTGAAAGAAAAGAGATGTTATACATTGTATTCGTTTCAAAGTTTTTCCCGAGAACTAATTATGTGTTCAAAGATTATTTCTTATGGATTATTTTAAACTCTATGAATTTCACTCAACAATTTTGTTAACGTTTTAAACATGTTTTATCCCAGGTAACCAAAGATGAAGGTAACGATGGCGTGAAGGTGTCGTGCATGTGATGATTTTGGTGAAAGACTACTTATGTGGTTCCTGTGTCGTTTCAAAACAATATTTTAATATGGTTTTTAAAACAATGTATTTAATTTGAAACAAATTGTTTTTCAAATGATGTACTGTTGTGGTTTGCGATCCTGTAGACCTCGACGTAATTTTTTTTCTCTGATAATAATGAACACATTTTTGTAAAACATCTCATTTGGTCGTTTTCTATTTATCTTGGTGTTTTACGCTATTTAAGTACACCAAATTGCTATTTCTGCTGCCAATCCAAATTGGGGTTTACAAAGGTAGAATATTTATTTCCCAATTAGTTTTTTGCTCATAGTCTATCTTTCTTGTGTGTTTGTTCGTAATCTTCATTGATATTCCACTCTGTCCTATGGAGAAGCAATCCACTATGTTCTACCTCTACTAGTAGTTTCTTGATCCTAAGAAAAAGAAAGAAATTGAGTCATGGCTTGATGATAGTAGGATCGTTGACTCATTAGACGGGTTAGATGAAATAGAAATAGATTGATACCTTCCCCACCTTAAGGAATTAGAATATCATGAATAGGCTCTAAAATACCCCAAACCATACTGTATCCAAGACAAGACCAAAACAAAAATAGCATTAAAGATTTCTGGCATGATGGGCACTTCTTTAAAAGACTAGCTACATGCGATCTAGAATCACCAATTAATGTATGTCTAAATAACATTACAAAAAAAAAAAAAGAAAAAAAAGGAAAAAAAAGGGAAAAAAAATGGGAAAAAGAGAAAGGAAAAAAAATAAAAAAAAGAAGAAAGGTGGGAAAGAGATCATGAATTAATGCTAGAGTCGAGACGGAAACCATCAACCCTAGTAAAAAAACAACAACTTTAAGGAAGAGTCAGGGTGTAAAAAGTTGTTTCAAATAAACTTCACATACGAATTTATTTCATGAAATTTGTAGGAAAACGCACTCCATTATAGATCATCACCTTGGAGAAGTGGTCTTTGGAAAACCATTTGTAAGAAAAACTGGTCTTGTTTATGATCAGGAAGAGGGAACGGTTACTTTCGAAAAAGATAACAAGAAAATCACATTTAAGATGCCTCATAAGATGGAAGCGTGTAGCCATATAGACTTTAAGAATGTAAACACCGATTCCATACCACCCTTTGTCCTTGAGAATGACGATGACCGTGGGAAAACCTACTACTCAGATAGTCTGACTTTAGGATCCGAGTACAGAGAAGATGAAAGTATAAGCAAGGAAATTTGACACCTAATGAAATTGGAAAGAGAGGCCAAGAGACTAGCAAGGGATAATCCTCGTAAGGAAGTTGTGACTCGAGTCTAGCTACAAGACTCATAAATAAAAAGAAAAGCGCATTTTGGAGGCAACCAATATTTATCTTTTCCCGCATTTAGAAGGTCTTGTGTTGTTATCCTTTATTGTTTTGTTTTAAATATGTTTGAATTAATTAGTAATCATCTTGTTGTTTATTAACTCGTCTTACTTTGCAATCAAAGGTATTATGCAAATATAATAAGTTAGGGTAAATATCCGTTTTGAAGAACCAAATCAAGCATTTAGAATAACTTGTTATAATTAATTCGCGTTAGTTTTTCAAGTCGTATGATTGTTATGATAATTCCTATGGTTTTTCTTCAGTGCTTTTCTTCAGATTTGACTAATAAAATTGCGTGCAGTAAATTTCTCATTAAAAACAGAGAAGAAATTTTCACATACGTTGGAGACGGTGTCAGGATTTATCTTGACCGCGTCGCGTCTCCATCATGTAAAAATTCTGAAAATTTTCAAGTATGTTCCTGAAAAATAAAATGTGGCAATATTGCAATTTGTAATTCTTTTGTAATCCCTGTAGAAAACCAATAATTATATATTACTCACATCCTATAATTTACTACTTTCATATATTCGAAACCCTTAAACTATCATTTAAATAATTTTCTATCCCCCTATTTTATGCTTGTAAAAGTTTTCTTTGTCTTTGATAACATGTTATATTTACAAAAGAAGCTTGGAAGATCTTAGGAAGTTTCATCTGACGATTCTTGAGAGACGATTTAACCAGTTATCCGCATGTTTCTTCTCCATTTTAAGCAAACCAGGGGGGGGGAGTACTAGTTTCTTTTACATGTTTTTCCTATACCTTTATCTTTTTACAGGTACTTCTATAGAACATTGGGACAATTTCAATTAAGTTGTAGGGGAAATAAACTTAAAAAATCTATTCTTTCATTTGCCATTGCTTTGTTCCTTAAAAATATTGGTAATATCTCGAAACATAGCATAAAAAGTTATTTTGACCCAAATTAAAAATTTTGTTATGACATATCGACGAAAACAAGTAATTAATAGCATCTCATGGATAGAATGTGTATGGACTAGCAACATAAAACCCATAAAATTCCACCCAAAAATGGAGGTTCGCCTTTAATCTTAGGAATTCGGGGTATCCATTATTGATAACCCAAGATAGTTTTATACCGTTATCTTTCTCGAGTAAGTTTTAATAATTCATAGTGTCTAGTCTCTTATAGATGTGTACGATGTCTAGTTCTCTTTTCTAGAGCATTAGTATCGGTATTAAATTATATGAGTGTGATTGGTGGTTTTCACACTATATATATATAATATATAATAAAATATAAAATATATATAAGTCTAAAAATCAACAAGATCAATGATACCGAGAAGTAGTATAGAGTGTTCCCGGGTCGTTTATCCCCAACGAGGCTGGAATGGAAAATCGATACAGTCGAAGATTTGAGTTGAAGAAATGAATTGATTTGGAGAGTGAAAAAGGCAAATTAAACAATAACAAATATAAAACGTTTAAAAAACCTAAAATTACGAATAAACTAGAAAACGAGGGCCCTAAAAATAAAAAAATAAAAAAAAAAAAAAAAAAAAAAAAAAAAAAAAAAAAAAAGAAAAAAAAAAAAAAAAAAAAAAAAAAATTAAAAAAAAAAAAATAAAAAAAAAAAAAAAAATAAAAAAAAAAACAAATAAAAAAAAAAAAAAAAAAAAAAAAAAAAAAAAAAAAAATAAAAAAAAAAAAAATAAAAAAAAAAAAAAAAATAAAAAAAAAAAAAAAATAATAAAAAAAATAAAAAAAAAAAAAAAAAAAAAAAGCTTCCCGAACAAAAGGGGAAAAACCTAAAATCCTTAAAAATAACCCTACGAAAATTTTTTCCTTCTAAACTACTCTACGTGACAAATAACGAATAAAAAGACAGACCGACAAACGGAGTTCGTTGACCCAAAAAACGAGTCAAAACAAAATCCCGTTACCCGGACCCGTTTTATTTAAAAAGTACAAGGCGTTTAAAAATGACCTACAAAAATTTTTATATTTTTTTCCTACAAACAAATTACAAAAGAATTTTCTAAAAAAGTACAATATTTTTTGATAATTTTTGTATTTTTTATGAATTAAATAAACTTTTAACTAAATTAAATTATAAAAAATATTAAACGATTTCGAAAAATTCTGAAAAATTTACAAAAAATACTAGACCTTATAACAGTCCTACGAAAAATAAGAAACTAAAATAAGCTAAAGAAATAAGCCCGAAAATAAGCTATTTCAGCTTATAGGCTTATGGAGCCAAAATGACTATAAGAGTCAATGCCCTTGAGTCTTTAACGAAAAAGACCCAAGGGCGCAGTGGTAGTGTGTTGTAAAAGGGGATTATCGTTTGGGTCCCCGTTCGCGTCTTGCTCACCCGGGCCAAGTGTTCTCCCTTTTTTTTCGAAAACTCAAAGAAGCAAGTTGTTAGATCTCGTGGGGCTTAACAACTTTCTTTTACAACTTTTCTGAAAAGCAATAAATAAGCTTAAACTTGACAGAAATGCTTAAAGGGCTTAAAAGCTAAAAAAAAACTAAGTCTTTTTGGACATTTGGTCGAAATAAGCTAAGACTTGGACAATATAAGCTAAAGGGAGTCTAAACAAACTTTAAATAAGCTGAAAAGGTTACAAGCTAAACTAAATAAGCTGTAACAGCTTATTTTTGACAGAAATACTAAAATTAAGCTAAATGGCTAAAAAGCTTAAAATAGTTGAACAAATAAGCTAGGAAAAGGAAAAACAAGCAAAAGGGGGCTAAACTAATCTAAATAAGCTATTTGGACACAAGTGAGCTTATGAAATAAGCTCACTAAGCCAGAAGATAAAAATAAGCAATCCTTACACTAACTAAGCTAAAAAACAGTCAAGGGGCTAGTTGGGGCTTAAAATTAAGCCATCAAATAAGCCTTTTAAGAGCTGAAACTTAAGAGGCTTATAGAAGAGCCTATAAGCTCTTAAAATAAGCCAAAAACTTGGGCTTAAATGCTCTTAATGGCTGAGAAAAATAAGCCTAAAGTCTCCCCTTTGCACCAGGGGAGCTTTAAGGCAAATCTCAAGGGCTTATTTGACAGCTTATTTTAAGCTGTCAAATAAGCTCTAAACACACAAATAAGCTAAAACAGATTAAGTGCTCTAGCTAAACAGCTTGTGCACCAATTTTGAGCTTTTAAAAATCAATTTTACTTGCTTATTTTTGATAGTGAAAAAGGTGTTTGGGGTTTGTTAAAACTGTGACACAAAGAGAGTTGGGTGTTTTTGACTTACAAAGTCACAAGACAAAGGAGCTTGTTACAGCTCCTTTAACACCACAAACCACACACTTTTTGATGCTCAACTCAAACCCACAAGTGCTTAACCAAATAAGCACTTGTGGTATCTTAAAAATCTCACAGTTTCTAAAATGGTTTTAGAAAACCTTGGAAAACAATTTTAAACCTTTAAAACTTTTGAAAACAGTTTAAATAAGCTTATTAATCTAAACTAAACCTATTTCAATTGCCATAACCCATACCACAACCATTTTGACCCGTTTTGTAAGTTATCCCAAACACCCCTTTATAGTGACTGTCCAAACTAACTTGTACTTAAAAACTAATTTTAAAACTAAAACTGCTTAAACCTTTTATCTACTGTTACTAATTCTAGTCTAATCAAACTATTTGAGCTTTTAAATGCCTAGCTTATGTAGAAAATTAAGCTAGTTTCTCTACTAGCTTATACTACTACTTATGACAGAATTTAAAAGAATGTAAACAAAAATGATTATCACTAAAACAATTCAAGGCATTTGAACATCTAAACTATCTAAACTTTTTTAACAGGATTTAGCACAAAGTAAACAAAGTAATAAGCTACTTTATATAAGCTATATTGATGCTAAAATGAAATTTTAAGAAAATGAAACCTGAGTTTTTTGTAGTCTCAGACCTAAGCCACTCTATCTGAGTGAGTGGCTTAAAAATCAAATCTTAATGGCACCTTGCCTCTAAACCTGAGCTTAAAAGCTCAATAAGCTTTTGTTAGCTTATTACTCCTTAAGCTTCCAAACTTGAAATCAAATGATCAATTATGAACTAAAATGAATTGAAAACAGTATTTAATAGCTTTTAACAAGTTTTAAACTGAGTTTGAGCTTATTAACAAGAATAAGCTCAAAAGAGCTTATTGAGAGCTTATGAAGTAAAAACAGCTTAAATTTTCATTAAAACTGAGAATCAGAAGTACATAAAAGAAAGTAGCTTAAAGACAATTAAACAACTTAAAAAACTACACTAAAAACTACTTAAAAACTAACTATTAGCCACAATGGCTTTACAAAGCTATTTATAGGAAAATTCGACTATGCTTGTGTCTTCCTCTTGGTTTTGCTGTTGTGCTTGTTTGTAGACACACAAAAGGGTTGTGTTTGTTGTGTGAGTGGTTCATAGCCTCTAATCTTGGCCCTTCAATCTTTCTTGGGTCATCTTGGTCGTCGAAATAGGCCTTGGGAGGTGTGGGATTGCCAACTTGGCAATCTCACAGCTGGGAAAGTGAGTGGAGGAGGGGGAAGGTGTTTACCCATGGTGGGGGTGAAGGTTTACAGGGTAAAACGGGTTTGTAAACCCGTGAGTTGTGTTGGGAGGGAAAAACGAGCGGGAAAATTGGTTTGAGGTTATAACAGAGGATGTTTTGTGGAGTTGGCACAAATGGTCCCTCTAGGTTATTTGTTTCATTGCACAGTTCGTCCTTGTTGTTAAAACTTTTTGGGGACTTGGCAAAACAAGTCCCCAAGAGTTATATGCTCAATTGCATGAACCGTCCTTGGGTGTACAAGTTATAGGACTTGACAGAATAAGCCCTTGGAGTATAACTTTGCTTAAATGGCATTTTGGCCCTTCTCTTCTTTTCTCCTCTTTTCTTCTTTAAGTATAAGTTTAGGGATTTACAATTTCAGTCCCTAAACTTATATTTCTTTGACTTTTGGCCTCGGGGTTGACTTGGGTTGACTTTGACTTACAGATTAATAAATTGCCAGGGGGGGGGGGAGGGGGCGGGGGGGGGGGGGGGGGGCTAATACCCCATTGCCCATACCCGACAGAAACCACGAAACAACAACAACAAACAAAAATCCACCACTCCCCCCCATCCCCCCCCCCCCCCCGCCCCCCCCCCCTTGAATACACCCCTACCATTTGCCACCACCAACTCAACAGCCCCCACCAAAAAGCCCCCCCCCCCCCCCACCTTGCACGCCCCCAACACCCCTCACACACCCCCCCTACACCCCCTCCACCCCCCAAATCCCCCCTCTCCCCCCCCGCACCCCCTCCCCTACATTTTACTTTGCTTAAATGGAGCAATAAGGCCCATCTCTTCTATTTCTCCTCTTATCTTATAAAATAAGTTGATTAGGGGTTTGGCATTTCAACCCTAAACATTATATTTCTTTAGCGATTTCGATGACTTTTTGCGATTTGTCCGGGGTTGACTTGAGGTTGACTTATTGAACCTTGACCACTTGTGACATTTCTGTTGACTTTTTGACATGATTGGTCTTTTCGGTTCGATTTGGCTTTGTCTTATTCACAGTCTTTTCCCATTCCGAGTCCGGTTTGGTCGTTTGTGGTCCGGTTTTGTCGTTTTGGCTTTGTTTTTCGTCCTTTTCTTAGTTATCCGTTCCTGCACAACACAATTAGCAAAACAAGCATATATTTGGCATTTTAAGTACGTTTTTGGTTATTTTAGCTCGTTTTTAAAGGTAAAAGGTATGTGTAATTAAGCACATACCAGAGTCCTAGTCAATTTACAATATATTACTAAAACTTATAATATTCACTATGATTTATTCTATAAATAACTCATACTTATCATGTAAGTAATCTTGATCTCCAATCAATCTGTATCCTTTCTTTTGTCTTTATCCATTCTCTTTTGACTGAGAAACTCTTTCAGCAGTTGTAACTTTGTACCAGCAGCATTAACTCTTAACAAGCAGTAGTAACTTATACACCTGCAGCATTAACTGTACTTAGCATATTTTTCATTAAAGTTAATAAACAACACTAAGTTTTACTTAGCAGCAGTAATACAAACCTTAGCAGCAGTAACTCCAAGATCATCATGAAGTTTTTTAATCCCAACAGATTACTGTATAGACAACCAATACGCCGTATCCATCAAGGAAGATACGGCATATCTGTGCCTGAACTCACCAAAGACCACGAACGACACAACTCTAATACGCCGTATCCAGGAAAGGCAATATGCCGTATTCAAGCTATATGGGAATAAAATATTCTGGAAGATATCAAACGTGGTCCCTACTCCAAGAAACCCCAATACACCGTATCCAATACCTTAGATATGTCGTATCGACACCGACTCTAGACCCTATAAATACAAAACTCAAAAAAGAGTTTTAAGTGTGCTAAATCATATTCTCGATACCTAAACCACAAAAGTCGATTTTTAGAGGAGAATAAGAGCAAAAGAGGTTTCGCAACGCATTCCAATCCATAAAAAACAACGTGTATTTTCTAATACTATTGTAATCGTTCAGTTTTTTATATCATTCGTTAACTCGGTTAGTTTACTTTGGCTAAGCCATTACTCTTGTATTAATTATGATGTTTAAAGGCTAATACCTTTGGGTATTACCCATTATTATGAAGATCTGAGTGTTTGGTTTTGTTTATATCTTGATTACTTAATTTATCGTTGTATGCTTGTTTATGTTTATCAAATTATACTTGTTTACGTGCTTTTGTATGCGACCTATCATTCAACTGGATCTAGTGATACTGACCAAGTAATCTAGATGTCAGGATAACTCTTCATATAGTAATTTATACATCTAGAATCATAGGATCACAAGTATTGTCCTTCTAAATTCGTGCTAAGGATACGCCTCTGGCTTAACTAGTTAACGGATATTCCCTTTGGTTTATTGAACAAGTTGACTAGCAGGTGAACCTAGATAATTCAACGAATAACGTTCTGATTCCATTGGATAGTTGGACAAGTAGACTACTAGAGTATAAATTGCCATTAAGCAGTAAGTGGGTAAAGTCTTTATGAGCTAGGGTTTAACAAGATCACCATTACTTTAATCCCTAAGATAGATTATAATCAGCAAATAAGGATGCTTTATGCGGATACTTTAATTGTGACATAATTAATGTGTCTAGGTCTTAGGATGAAGTCCTGCCTAAGTCTAAGAATGATATGCCTCATCGAGATAAGTAATCATTGCACTGAATAAACAAACCAACTTCTAATCAGATTAATGATGGCTAATACAGTTTTCTATCATAAGGCTTGACCGCTCGTTATCTTCTGTTAATTTGCTTGCATGGGTTAAAGTGTCTTGAATTGATTATAGTTACCAACCAAACATGTGCCAGTCTCTTAGGCTGAAACCCCCTCCCCCCCTTTACCTGTTAGAATTAGGATTAGAACTAACATAGGATTAGCATAGGTTTGACTTAGATTAGAATTAACTTATATTAGATAACAAAAATATTAATAAATTGAGAGATTTAACCTTGCTTCAAGTGTTTGACACCCTACTTACCATGAATCTACCACCGATCGGGTACACTACCCTTTAAAATGTTGTTTTTGGTTAAGTCGGCAAAATATAAATATAAAAATTGAATCATAAAAATATACATCACAAAATGACACATCACCAACCCAGACATGGTAAAGAAAAGTAACGAAGGGTGGAGGATGTGTGTTGATTTCATAGATATAAATAAAGCCTGTCCCAAAGACTGCTACCCTCTACCTAAAATTGACTGGAAGGTAGAATCTCTCTTAGGGTTCCAACTGAAATGCTTCTTGGATGCCTACAAGGGTTATCATTAAATTCAAATGGCAAAAGAAGATGAAGATAAGACAGCCTTCTTCACAGGAGAAGGGGTCTTCTATTATCGAAAGATGCCTTTTGGTTTAAAGAATGTTGGAGCAACATACCAAAGATTAGTATATAAGGTCTTCTATGATCAAATAGGGAGAAACCTTGAGGTATATGTCGATGACATGGTGATCAAAAGTACGTCTAAAGAAGAAATGTTGGCAGATATTAAGGAGACTTTCAAGAAGTTTCGATCAATCAACATGAAGCTCAACCCGAAGAAGTGTTCCTTCGGCGTCGAAGAGGGCCCATTCTTAGGACACCTCATTACCAAGCAGGGGATACGAGCTAACCCCTCGAAGGTAAAAGCCATCACTGATGTCGAGCAGCTAAAGACGCTCAAAGACGTACAGAGCCTCAATAGAAAAATAGCGGCCCTCATCCATTTCCTAAAGGGCGCCGAAAGATCCCTTCCCTTCTTCAAAGTACTTAAAAGCTGCACAGATAAGAAGAACATACAATGGACACAAGAAGCGGAAGCAGCACTTCAAGAAATGAAGAAATTTGTAGAAATACTGCCAACGCTTACGGCACCAGTACAAGGAGAGGTTCTGATGATGTACCTCACAGCCTCGACAGAGAGCATAAGTGCAGCTTTGTTCGCAAAAAGGGAAGAAGAACAGGTTCCCATTTACTTCGTAAGCAGAGTTCTACAAGGGGCTGAGCTTAACTACCCAGGAATGGAAAAGCTCATACTAGCATTGGTACATGCAGCAAGGAGGTTACGAAGGTACTTTCAGGCACATATGATAACAGTCCTGACCAATTCGCCTATAAAACAGACACTAACGAAACCTAAAAAATCAGGACGAGTGGCTAAATGGGCAATCGAGCTAGGAGAGCATGACATTGTGTTCCAAGAAAGGGGTGATGAAACACCTAAAGATTTCCTGATCGAAGTGCCCCTTGAAGATAACAAAAAGGAAGCAGAGGAGAAGGCGGACACAAAGCCAACGAAAACAGAGCTAAGTTGCGAATGGAAACTATTTATCGATGGAGTTGCGAGCTTCGACAGTTCCGACGCAGGACTAATGCTAATAGATCCCGAGGGAAAAGAATATACTTATGCCCTACGCTTCAAATTTAAAACAACAAACAACGAAGCAGAGTACGAAGCACTATTGGTCGGGTTACGAATATCGCAAGAGATGGAAATTACAAGCTTGGCAATTTTTGTAGATTCACAGTTGTTAGTAAATCAAATAAAAGGTACTTACGCAGCCAAGCAACCAACGATCAGAGAATACTTACAAAATACCAAAGAGGCTTTGAAGGACTTTGATAGCTACACGATCGAGCACATCCGAAGGAACCAAAATAAAAAAGTCAACGCATTAAGCAAGCTGGCTTCGATGACCTTCGAACATCTTACTAAGTAAGTGTTGGTCGAAGTCCTACCGAAGCGGCCAATAGAAGAGAAAGAGATCCTACAGGTTGAAACTAATGAAGGAGAAAGCTGAATGACTCATATCCATAAGTACTTAGTGAGTGGTTTATTACTGGAGGACCCAAAAGAATCTAGGAAGATTGGGGTCAAGGTACCTCAATACAAGCTGATTAGAGGAAACCTATATCGAAGATCCTTCTACACCCCATGGCTCCGCCGTGTAGCTTCAATACAGACTGATGACATCGTAAAGGAAGTACATGAAGGTTCCTATGGTTTTAACGCAGAACCGCAATCAATGGTGGTTAGAATTACGAAGAAAGGGTATTACTGGCCGTCAATGCATCGAGACGCTGCAAAGGTACTTCAAGACTATGAGAAATTTAAGGAGCAATCGGCGATAAGGAAAGTAGCAGAAAGCAACACAATAACAGCCGGAAGTGGATTACCATTCAGTCATTGGGGAGTTAACATCCTAGGACCATTGCCAACAGCCCCCGGAGGTTTCAAATTCTTGGAAATAGCCGTAGAACACTCCACGAAATGGGTGGAAGCAAAACCTCTGACCGTTATAAACGGAAGGCGTGCATAAAGATTCATATGGGAATACGTAGTATGCATATTCAGAGTGCCGCGAACAATCAGATCGAAGGATGAGAAGCATTTTCGAGAAGGTATTTTCGCAGATCTCTGCAAAGGATTAAAGGTCACACAATCCTTCTCTCCTATTACGGAGCATATGGAAATAATGAACCATATTGAAAAGCAATTGGCTCGAAGTCAACAAGGATGGGTGGACGATCTTGCTCAAGTATTGTGGGTACAAAGAATGCTTCCAAGAAATAGCCAAAAGGAGACACCGTCTAACCTAACTTATGGCTCCGAGGCTATAATCCCTATTTCCGAAAATGATGTTGCTAAAGATGAGAAGGGAAGAATAAATGAAGTTAACAAGAGAAGAGGAAGCAAGGAAATAGCCTCAATCGAAGAGGCGTGCTATTGAAGCAAGCTTCGCAAGCACCATAACAAAAGGAGTAGTCACTTCATTTATAATATTGGAGACTTCGTTTTACTTTCGCAAAAACAACACAGGAAGCACGCAGGTATGGCAGGGTCCTCACATGGTAAACGAAGTTCAAGGAAGGGGACTCTACAAAATTGCTGATGATCCGATCAATCGTTGACTCAAACAGCAAAGAGTACGAGCCTTCGTAAGTTTTACATGTAAAACTTACCTTTTATAGTCTTCTTTATTATAACTAAAGTCACTGTTTTGACTATTTGAAACAAGTGTAGCAAACTAATTGTTCATACGAGAGATGATGTAGATCTTTCTACACTACTATTGAAACGGATTTATTCCAAAACTTTTGTGACGATACTTATAACAAAAGATATCAAGGCCACACATGAGCCCTATAAAAAAAACCATCCATAATGTTCACGTTAACTTTCCTCATTGCTTCTTTTAGCCTTGAGGACATAATGAAGCAGGTCATAACCCTTCATTTGAAAATTGACATCAAGGCCACACATGAGCCTAATACCACTAAGTTCAACGTTCAAAGGGATGTTGCGGGGCCACACATGAGCCCTACTGAAAATAAACATCCATAATACTCACGTTAACTTTCCTCATTTCTCCTTTTAGCCTTGAGGACATAATGAAGTGGGTCGCAACCCTTCACTTGAAAATTGACAAATAAGTCAAAAGTTTAAGGCCACACATGAGCCTCCGCTTGATGAAGCGCATAAAGGAATCAGACTTATAGTCCTCTAATTCTTCGAACATGATTAGGGACTCTGTTCCCCATGGAAACCTACCTTTAGGGTTGGCACAAGATGTTCGCCTGAATAATTGACAACTTAAGGCCACACTTGAGCCCTCACTTCATAAAGTGCGAAACATTACTTATAAAATGATAAATGGGTTAGACTAAAGTCCCCCAAAGTCATGGCAAGTGAAGCAAGGGATATCATAGACAAAATGTAGGACTGGGTCCTTATATTTAACTCCCTAAGGGGAGAATACTATTCGAAGCCAACCTTGAAGGTCGACATAAACTGTTCATATAATAGCCAACATAAACCATTATCAAAATAAAATTGTCTAAAGGCTAAAGCCTAAATAGTAACAAATTGTTCAAATGGTACATGCCACCCTTAAGACTGAATTAATGCCAACAAGGTGACCTTCAATGAGGGTGAGAGGATTAGGGCTTCACAATGAAGGATGCAGGAGGTGACATCGGATTGGAGACTAGAACAGAGGATGGAGTTGCCCTTTGAGAAGAAGGCAAGGGGACTTGAGTCCTTGAAAGAGCAGGCCTTTGGAGAGTTGGGGGATTCTATGACAATAAAGCTTCAATAGGAGTTGAGGGATCCGCTACAAACTCATCCAACCAAGGGAAGGTGGCGGTGGCAAGATCGTTGCTAGCATGAGTATGATCCTTCTTGTAAGAAGAGCGATAACCCTTCACTTTCGACAAGTCGAAAGGCTCCTTCATATCAGCAGCCTGCTCATAAGCCCTACACCTCCCATACAAGATAGCAGAGGACACAAGCCTGCCAACAAGGCTACCCATGTCATCACTATGAACAAGCTCCATCGCAGCATAGGGAACAACTTTTGATACCACCTCTCTTATATCCTGTTTAAGCTCCTCAATCTCCTTACGAAAGGACACTTCAACAGCCTCCAACCTTGCTTTTTCAGCCTCAAGAGAAGTAACCTTTAACTCCAAAGTCGAAAGGCTCTGTTGATAGCCTGCCCAGTACTTACTATCCAACATCATCCTGTTGAGATTTAACTTATGCTCTATGAATTCAGCAGAGAGAGCAGATATCTTCTCTCGAAGGGCCACCATAAGAAGGTTCTTTCTAAAACTCATCATCCAACCCACACTTAACCCTTAGCCCCTCACAGAACTCCGTCCTCCCTAGCCCTCTTACAGCTCCCTCATAACATCAAACTCATCTATCCGCTTCTCAATATCACACTTAACCCGTAGCCCCTCACACTCTTCCTCCCTAGCCCTCTCCCTGCTCCTCATAACATCAAACTCACCTCTCAGCTTCTCAATAACCTGCAATAGCTCACGAGACCTACTATTAACGGCATTGTCAACTATAGCCTATCTCGCATAACAGTGGTCATGAAGATCCAGCAACTCTAAATCTATGTGATTATCCAGATGATTCTTCCAAGCTGGAGGAGTAATAGCAGAGATCTTGAGGTGGCAAGCAGTGGCATCTTTAAGCTCAAGAACACCAGGGAGACCTAAAAAAGAAACAAACATAAACATATTGGTGGACTCATAATGCAAAGACGATACAGAACAAGTTAAGGACTAAAAGTATACCATCATCATCATCAGAAACTGGCAAGAAGGGAGCATCATCCTTCGAGAAAGAAGTTTTGACACGAGTAGCATAGGAGGTGGAAGACCCAAGAGCAAGCTTTCTCTTAACGACCCTCCTCTAGTTTTACACTTCCTATCTTTTATCCAAGCAGCTACACTCCCATGATGAACGACAAACAGCTCAGGATTCGGGCTCCCCCTAGAGTTCGCTGTAACCTCTACATGCTGAATCTCAGGCTCTTTGTTGGCTTTCAAAGGCTCCATGTTAACTGAGACAGATGGGGAACCGATGCCAAAGTCCAGAGAAGGCTCCTTAGACAAAAATGCTAAATCCTCATCATATTCGGTATAGATAAAGTTCCTAAAACCCATTTTTATAGAAAGAAAAAGTTAATCATATATCAGTGAAAAAGGATAATGAAGGAAGAAACAAGGAAGATAAATACCCTTGCCACCCACTAAGATCGCAAGACGTTGCTGGCCATGTTCCCATGAAGATTTGAGGCCAGCCAAGAAAAGAATAGGATCAGGAAAAACATGGACACTCGTGGGGTATCGACCAAGACGCTGGAACATAGGATTCTCTTCAATACTTAAGGGAAGTTTATCTTTGAAGGATTTTGTATCAAGTTTGTTTTGCTCAGAAAGAAGTTATGAATATTTGGCAGGGATAATAGAGTCTTAAACATAGAAAAACCGCTCATTCCAACCCTCAATATGAGTAATGACTTTAGGGAGAAGATTAGGAACATGTTTTTTAGATCTTTTGGCAAAAGTCAACCATTTACCAGCCCGACACAGATTGAAGAACCCTCTAAAGAGGTTGATAGAGGGCTCGCAACCATAAGCCTTACACATGACAACAAAAATGGTGAGTTTGGCACAATCAAAAGGGTTCAGCCTAGATATATGAACCTGAAATATTCAAGAACTTCGCAGAAGAATCCAGTGAGGGGAAGCCTAAGATTTGCAAGGGAGAATGAATGGGTGTACATCTCTATACCCAGATGGAGCATTGAAAACCATCTGATTGGATTTTGGTAGAATTACACGATATTCAGAAGGAATAGGCTAAAGGGTGAGAAAATCATTGAACTCTTCCTTTGAAAGTTCACAAGTTTGAGTGGCTACAGAATCCTTCGCACTCATAATTAAAAAAATGGTGATTATTACCTTACCTCAGAGATAGATGAATAGCAGTTCAAAGAAATTAAAAAAATAGATGATGACGATGCTAAAAGGATATAAGGGGTTTATGACAAATTATTTGTAGGTAACTCTTAATACCTTCACGATCGTCCACATGTAAAACATCAGGTGTCATCCGGATTTCAAATTAGAAGGAAAAGTGGGATAAGACATTCACGGTTACCCAGGAAGACTGTTGAGTAATCTTCATTAAAGACTCAACTAACTTCACGACAAGTGGGCTTATAATTTAATGCATGAATTACACGTGCTTGGACGGTTAATATGGCCTTCGAGTGATTTGCTGATTGAGTCGAAAGCAATGCATTCATAGATACATACAACATTCGACTAAGGGGCTTGATGATGCACCTCCCTCTCCGGCTCGAAGGTCTCCCCTTTGATCACAAATAGGATCCTCTTTCTAATTACACTATAGGGTCTTCGAATAGTTTCGAGTGGCGTAAAATCATCTTCGGGGTGATTACCAGTATGGGAATCCTCTACGCGAAGGCCTGCACCCTTCGCGGGAAGTCTTTGACGAAACTAGGGCAAATGTCTGGCTAAGTCAAAACCCACATTCTCCCTCTCTACCAAGGCTTTCCTGGTAAGGTAGAGATCGTGGTACACAGTTCCTGCAATCGCCCCTTAAATCGTGAGACATCCCTACGTTCACAGGTTCTTGTGCTAGGACTCGTTCATCCTATTTTCACACCTATAAATAGATGGTCAGGTCTCCAAGTATGACTAACACTTTTATACACACTCATTTTACCTTACTTTACGCTATAAAGCACATACTTACTCTCACGCCAGAGGTGATTCGCAGAGACACCCCATGCGCTTCACTTAATGTAGTGTTTCCATTTGTGTTGACACGGGTTATCCAAGACTTGGCAATTCAGCAACCATCACAAGAACTCTTTGATCCCTTCGAAGCCTGATCGTGCCCATATTTACATAATCAGTAATCAATAAATACAACCTATACGACAACACCATCAGCAAGGTTAGAGAGATTTCTGATATTCCTAACCTTTATATCATTCTTACTAAAAAGGGCTTCAATTTTGTTAAATTAACCTACCTTCAAGGGCTTTGAGTGCTTATAGAACTGGACTCTTCAGCTTCTAAAGAGAAATTCCTCAATCATGTCGGTGTTGGGTCATGGTTTTCATCATTAAAACATGCTTGTAAATCATTTATTTTGAATGAAAGAATTGTCTGGATCTCAATAGAAGGCCTACCTATTAATGCTTGGACAACTAATACGTTCTCTAAATTTGCATTGATGTGGGGTGATCTTGTGGTATGGGAGGATTCTAAAGTATATTCATTTTCTTGTAAACATTTATGTTTAAAGACAAAGATCGATACAATCATAAACGAAAGTTTCAAAATCATTCTAAGGGGTAAAGTTTATTGGGTTCGTGCTAAAGAATTAGACGCGTAGACTCCAAAGTTTCTTGGAGACAATCTTGATAGTTCTTCATTTGATGACGAGTCTATTGATTATAATGAGAACACAAAAGAAGATATTAAAGTGGATAGGATATCAAAATCCAACTGTATGCGTAAAAATGTCTCAAACATTCACTGTGAGGAAACAATTCAATCTTGGGACCCTTTTAATATTTATGAGCTTCTGGCAAAGAAGAAAGATAATGTACCTCAGTCTAAAGATTCTGATCCGACCTTTCCATCAGTCTTCACACCTAATTTAGCAAATAACGACATGGATAAAGGACCATATGCAACTCCTAAGCAGGGTAATTGTACTTTGATAAAGGAACATGTTATCAGGCGTAACAAAGACTCCCCATTGCAGCAGTCAACTAATATGGCTATCATTGGAGGATCTATTTTGGAAGTAATGGATGATTTGGTTAAGGTAAGACAAACTATGGGTTATAATATGGAAGGTTGTTTAAAAAACATAGAGGAAATCATTGGTTCACAAGGAGATTGCAACGTTTTTAGATGGACTTCATGTCCTTGAATATCCAAGGTCTTGGTCATAAGGCAAAAAGGGGTGGATTAAGGAATTTTGTATAAAACATAGAATAAACTTTGTCGCTTTATAAGAGACAAAGATGGAGAGTATTGATTTTTTTTTATTAAAGCGTTATGGGGTAGCTTTACTTTTAAACATGATATTAGTTCATCAGTTTGTAACTTCGGAGGTATTGATGTGTTTAGGATTGTAATATGTTTATTAAAGAGCATGTTTCTTCTTCTGATTACTTCTTAGCTATTATGGGTACGTGGAATTCTACTTCTACCAAACTTCTTATCATTTCTATGTATACTCCTCAAGATCTGACAGAAAAAAAGGAGCTTTAGAAATACATTCGTTCTCTGATTGACATGTAGGAAGGTGAAACCGTGATTTTAGGAGATTTTAATGAAGTTCAGACGGAGCAAGAAAGGTTTGGTTCCATGTTTAATGTTCAAGGTGCCAATGTGTTTAATAATTTTATTGCAATGACAAAGTTGATTGGTCTTCCTTTGAGAGGATACTCATATACATTGGCTCATAAATCGGCTACCAAGATGAGTAAACTTGATCGTTTCCTTATTTCTAAAGGTTTATTGGCTTTGTTTCCTTACTTAACGGGTTTATGTCTTGATAGACATTTATCTTATCACCGTCCTATTCTCGTGTGTGAATCATTTTTAGATTATGGGCCCACTTATTTTCATATGTTTCATTCTTGGTTCAAAATAGAGGGATTTGATAAATTCATAGAAGACTCATGAAAATCTATGAATATCATTGAATCAAATGCTATGACCTGTTTGAAGAAGAAGTTTCAACTTCTGAAATATACGATTAAGAATTGGTCCAAAGAGAATAAAACAAAGCTCAATGTCATTAAATTAGCTGTTCAAGACAAGTTATCTGAGGTGGATAAAATTCTTGACCAAAGTGGAGGTAATGCAAATCTTCTTAATCATCGCTCCTCATTATTAAAAGATCTCCAAGATATTAATTCTATCAAAGTTTTGGAGCTCTCGCAAAAGGCAAAAGTTTGTTAGGCAATCGAAGGAGATGAAAACTTAAAATACTTTCACGGAATGCTTAACAAGTCAGCTTGCCATTCGTGGGATCCTTGTTGATGGAGAATGGATTGTAGATCCGAGTAAGGTGAAATATGAGTTCCTTAACCATTTCACTAAGCAATTCTTGAAACCTCAAACTCCCCAAATTAGTATTGGTTTTCAGTTTCCTTCAAGATTACAGAGTGAGCAAGTAGAGGATTTGGAGCGTGTTATTAGTTATGATGAGATTAAGAATGCGTTTTGGGAATGTGGATAATAAATCTTCAGGTCCCGACGGGTATTCTTTTGAATTCTTTCGTAAGTTTTGGAATCTTATTGACCAAGAGGTTGTGGCGACTGTTTCTGAATTTTTTGCTTCTGGTAAGTTCCCTCCTGGTTGTAATTCATCTTTTATTGCTCTAATTCACAAGATTCAAGACGCTAAAGTTGTCAAAGACTATCGGCCTATAAGCCTTATCGGAAGCATGTATAAAATCATAACAAAAATTTTAGCGAATAGATTAAGCCTTGTTATGCCGGATATTATAAGTGATGTTCAATCGGTTTTTATTTCTAATCGTCAAATCCTCAATGGTCCTTTTATTCTCAATGAGCTTCTTTCTTGGTGCAAGTATAAGAAGGTAAATTCTATGATTTTCAACGTTGATTTTGAAAAGGCTTTTGATTCAAGTAGATGGGACTATCTTAATGATGTGTTAAATTCTTTTGATTTTGGTGAAAAATTACGTATTTAGATTAATGGTTGTCTTGGTTCATCTATGGGCTCAATGCTCGTTAACGGTATCCCTACCTCAAAATTTCATTTTCAAAAAGGCTTAAAATAAGGAGATCCTCTATCTTTGTTTCTTTTCATTTTAGTCATGGAAAGTTTTCATCTTTCTTTCAATAGAGTGTTGGATGCTGGTATTTACAAGGGTATCTCTATTAGCAACTCTTTGACGATCTCTCACTTGTTCTATGCTGATGATGCGGTCTTCATAGGTAAATGGGATCCTTCTAACATCAAAATAATCATGCACGTTTGGAGATGCTTTTACTTGGCTTCGGGTCTCAAAATAAATCTTCATAAAAGAAAGCTCACAGGGATTGGTATTAATAAGGAGGAATTTGATTTAACAGCTGCTATTGTGGGATGTTCGACGTTCCCCCCCCCCCTAAATATCTTGGGGTTCAATTTGGTGCCAATATGTCTAGACTCAATTCTTGGCATGAAGTCGAAGCCAAAATCTCTTCCCGGTTGTCAAGATGGAAACTTAAACCTCTATCTATTGGTGGCCGTCTAATATTACTCAAATCAGTCCTCTCAGCTATCCCTTTTTATCATATGTCATTATTTAAAGTTCCTACTGGAACTCTTAACTCATTAAAATTGACTCGACAGAATTTCTTTAATGGAATCGAAAGATCAAAGAGGAAAATGGTTTGGATTAGTTAGGGTAACATTTTGGCATCTAAGAAATTCGAAGGCCTCAGGGTTTCTAGTTTTTATGCTCTCAACCGTACTCTTTTATTCAAATGGTTTTGGCGCTTTATTACTTAAGGTTCCTCGTTATGGTCTAGATTCATCAAGGCTATACACGGTGTTACATGAGTTTTTGACAACTGCATCTCTACCAATAGAAGCTCTATTTGGCTTGACATAGTTCGTGACCTTTCTGCTCTGAAAACGAAATTTCCAATGCTATATGCTTTGGAATCATGTAAGGACATTTCAATGGCCGACAAAATGAGGCGTCCTACTTTAGACCTTTCTTTTCGTCGTCAACCTAGAGGAGAGGCTAAAGAAGAGCAATTTTGTGTCTTAAATTCTCGCATGACGTTATTCTCCCTCAAACAAATGATCGATGGGTTTAGTATTTGGATGGTTCGGGTGAGTTCTCGGTTAAATCGGTTCGTAATTTTATTGATGATTCTCTTCTCCCTAAGTTAGATGCTTCTACTAGGTGGATGAAGTTGGTCCCTATCAAGGTTAATATTCTTGCTTGAAAGATTCGCTTGGATAGATTACCAACTCGGTTGAATCTTTCCTCTCGAGGCTTAGAGATTCCTTCGATTTTATGTCCTTTATGTAACGAGGTTGCGAAATCTGCCACTTTTTTTAGGTAAAAGGTTTCCCCAGTAAATTTTATTATGCTAAAAAACAACTAAGTATAAAGGATGATGGTGAGTCCCACATCTCCGCCCGTTACATAGGCAAATAACTTCCTATGAGGAAGAAACACAACTAGATTAGACCTAGAAAATAAACAATAATACAAGAAAACTATTTCTTCTTGCGGCCCTATCTTTAATATCCAAGTTATCACAAATAGCTTAAACCTTATCAGGAATTTCCTGACCTTCATACATATCATCATCGTATGGGTCGTATTCATAATCATCATTCTCGTAAGATTTCTTCCACTACTCAAGCAAACTCCGTGTACCATAGCCATTCTTCTTAGCCAAGAAACTGGCCATTTTATTATCAATTGAAGCAACCTCATCCTCACTATCATAATCACCCAAAGAAACAACCTTTTCCAAAGGTTTTCCCTCATCATCCATCAAAGTAACTTTTCCATGAATAATTAATTTTTCAATATTATCAATTTTCTCAATAATAGGAGTAGTACTAGGACTACTAGAATCCACATTCCAGAATGAAGATCCACTAGAGTTTGCCTCTTGGCTGGCCAAATGTAAAGTTCCTCAATTGGTACCCAATTCCACATCATTTCCAACCGAGGTAAGCACATCAAAAGGGTTTGACTTACTAACCTCTTTAGTAGGCTCCAGATTTTTTTTTCTTATTTCCGCTAGTGTTTGCAGTAGGCTTTTTAGAAACAGGTTGATAAACTTGTTGTTTTGTTGGTTTAAATCCTACCTTCTGGCCAACCGGAACACCTTTAGGAGTTTGACTAGGTTTTTTCAAATTCTTCGTCTCACCAGCACCTATATTCTTTAGACATTCCTTTTGAACATGGCCAAAAACCTTACAACACGCACACCTAGGAGGTTTCCACTCATACACAACACGAATATTACATGTATAGAAGCCATCCCCAGTAATTTTAGGCATATTCAGCACAATGTTATCTTTCAACTCCACATCAGTTTGAAGCTCTATCATAGCTCTAGCATACCTTGATCTGCCCCATGATTGCATACACATATCAGACGTATAAGAGTCAAGCATTAAAGGAGTACCTAGTTTAGTAGAAATGGCACTCAAGCCATCCTTGATGAATGCCGTAACAGGGACACCATGGAGTTTAACCCAAACTGGAACAATACCAGCATCTTCTTTCAATAAGTTCACATCCGGATGCTACTTTTTTAGAATAAGCGGATTATTGCGAATAAACCACGGACCATTTTCAAGCATTGCATCTAACCCATCCATGGAACTAAATTGAAAAGAGAATAACCCGGTAGACGAGCTAAACATTGATCAAACCATACCATATTTACCCCAAGTGTTCCTAACATAGTTAGCAACGACAGGGTAGGCCACCTGCTTTTCCAAGAAGAAACCATATGCAGTATTAGAAAATCGTTTACTTATAGCTCTAATAGACTCCATCGGGACAACCACATCAATCCCATACTTTCGTCCTACTTGGTTTACCAGTAACATCAGCATACGAACTTGACTTACTAGGATTTAGTGTCAAAATAGCAGGTCCAGTACCAACATCATTCATGCCCACCTCATTCACAACTTTAGGAGTACTAGTATCAGGATTAGCACCCAACGCCTTATTAAGCTCATCACCATTAGAGGACACCATAACAATATCCTTTAGTGTATCATTATTGTTATTCTTCTTCTTCTTTCCACCCCTCCTCCCAAATCCAGAAAACCAACTTTCATTATCAAATCATACAAACCACCAAACACGAAGAAACAATTAGACGCCTTATCTTCTTTTATGCATCAACCCTAATAATAGGGTTTTAGAATCATGAAATATATAAGATCAAACCAGCAGTTAATAATGATTAATGACAGAATAACGAACAATAATAACAACAAGGACAAACAAAACCTTAGCAATAAAAAAAGTCGAAACCCTAACCCTTTAATGTAAACTATCGCTGAATAAAGAATGATTAGTATATCATACCAATAAGTCAATACTAAACAAGACGTTCTAAAGCATAGGAAACAGAATACGATCAGGATCAAATGATGGAAGGATAGTCGATTTAGGATAGAATCGATTAAAATTAAAACGAAACCTTAAAGAATGGATTAGCTATAGCCCTAAATCTGAAACCCTAAATGAGATTAAAACATGTTAAAGATTACTGGGAATTGATAACAGGATTACTAACACAAAGGAAGGGACCAAAGATCAAGGTTATGGACAATTGATCAAGATGAAAGGGTTTTTTAGGGTTTTGCCAAAGTCGCCCTTTTTAGGAGGTTTTCTCGTTAAAGGTTTTTTTGCAGAATCTACCTTTCATATCTTCTTCTCTTATTCTCTAGCTCGGAAAATTCTGAGCAAAGTTTCACGTTGGTGGGAGCTTGAAGATTTCTCCTTTAACTCTTATGATGAGTGACTTACTTGGCTTCGCAACTACTGCTTATCTTCTCGTATAAAGGAGTTCTTTGAAAGCACTTGTTATGTAACTTCGTGGCTTATTTGGAGACTTAGAAATCAATGTTCATTTGGTTCATGTCAGCCTAGAAAGAAGCTTTTATTCGATGACATTGTTCAAATGTATTTTTTGTGTATTTTCAGTCATTGTAAGTCTAAGCTTAATTGCAGTACTTGGATGCAAAATTCTGTGTTTCTAAATTTGTAACTTTCTAGCTTCTTGCTAGTTCTTTTAATAAAATCGCCGTTAAAAAAGAAGAAGATGTCACTACTTTTATTTGACTATTTGGTTTATCAGCCAAATAGATGTTAAAAGAAAAACATGACACTAATGTGTATATTAGTTGTATTAGATGTTTTAAAATTTATAATGGCTTCTAAGGGCCCGTTTGGTTTGTAGGTGGGTTTAGGATTAAGATTTGGATTTGATTTAAAATTGGATTTGGATTTAGATTCGTGTTTAATATAAAAGTGAAAAAATATATTTTTAAAATACTAATAATAATTTAATAAATAATATAAGAGTCAAAAATCTATACATAAGGCCAGTCACTCTCCACGTAGTTGTTTTTTTTTTGGTGCAAAAGGTGAACTTGTATTAATAAACAAACAATTTATAGTGATAAGAAAAGATTAGACATGCCTAATCTTTTATACAAACAGAACTAATACAAGAAATACAGAACATCTCTAATGCTTCACTAATACTTCTCTGATGCAAGCACAAAACTCATATATCACTAAACATATCTCAGCCAGTTAACCCAAACACTGGATAACCTGACAAAAACTCAGAATTCAAAGATCAATTCACCTTTTTATGCACCAACCTTATCCCCTTGACTACATTTCCACACTTGAGATCAATCACAAATCATTCAGCCCACATCCACAATGATAAAGATTGAAACAAAAGTGGGCATTATCAAGAGAGATAAAGCTCTCATTTACATAAATGAAGGGGCTCTTCCTGTAGAGGCTACATTTCCCAACCATTAAATCCTAATCACATTCAGTAGCTACATCCTCACTAGAATGGACACAGGAAAAAACAGCTAGGCATCACCAAACAAGAAACACCCACCCTTTATTTAATCCATCCTAACCTCCTTTGACAATGTGTTGGGTGGATCAAGAAGGTCCATCTTTCATACACTCTCTATTTTACCCATCCCACACTGTCCACCCAGACCATTACCCTTCTCAATCATTAACCCTTCCTTATGGTATATTTCAATGAATTAGACCTCTCATTGTCTCAGCATAACTTCCAGTTTCCTCCCTAGGCCAAAATTGGAAAGTTATGAGATTCAAATGAGTACAGTCATACCAATAAAACTCTAAAATATTAGAAGTTAACTATTAAATGGTCTGCAAGAATTAATATCCAACCAATTCATTAGAAGTATGCTTAACAGTTGGATTCATCTCTTCAATTGCTTCAAGTTAATCATATTAGCAAGGCAGACCATCCTAAGTCCCAAATAGGAGCTATTTTCATAACATTGTTTGACTTTTTAACTCTCAAGCTCATAAGCTTGCTTTTAATGGTCCCCTTAATTATTTTGCATAACTCTTCTTTTTTCCTGCATTCTCCTTTGAAGGTTCTTTGGTTCCTCTCCTGCCATAGGTAATATACAGTAGCTGCCAATAGAAGCTTGTTTATTACTATTTTGATGCTATTTGCAGTCTTACCATTTGCAATCAAATTTACAATGTCATCCAAATTGCTCTGTCTGCCCAAGTTTTGAGTGACATCCATAATTCCATTCCACACCTTCAGAGTATATGAACACTTGAAAAATAGATGATCATGAGAATTAGCACAACTCTTGCAGAAAACACACTTCAAATCATTGCTCTTTTGCCATTTTTCCTATCTGTCTTGAGTCAATAGTTTACTTTGAACAGCAAGCCATAAGATAAAAGCATGTCTTGGAATTAATTGATTGTACCAAACCACATTTATCCATTGTACTTTAGGCCAATCATCCCTCAAATCCTCCCATGCTTACTTAGTACTAAAATTGACTTATCCTTATTCTTTGTGACCCAAAAGACCCTGTCTTCACTGTCTTTAATAATAGGATCCTGGATGCTATTAAGAATAGGATATGTGATCTTCCATTCCTCAGGCTAATTCCATTTATCATGATTGACAAAGTCTGCAATTACAATATCCTCATTGATTCTTTCATCATAAATGCTTCTTCTGGATATCTTTTCACTTAATGGGCCATAAGAACACCATTCATCATAGAAGACATATATACTCTTTCCATTCCTAATATTGTACCAAACATGATTCTTGACTGCGTCCCTTATTTTTAACATTGTTTTCCAACCCCAACTATCACTTTTGTCCATTTGAACATTCCAAATGCTTTTCTTTTTTAATTTTACCAGATTTACCCATTTTGCCCAAAGGGACTCTTTATTCTCAATAATCTTCCAGAATTGTCTTATCAGAAGGACTTCATTCCATTTCTTTAAAGGTTTAATGCCTAGCCCACCTTGCTCTTTAGGTCTACACACCAACTTCAAGGAAACTCTAGACTTTCCTTGAGCAGACTCACCAGAATTCCATAAAAATCTCTTGAAAAGTTTATCAAGTTCCTTCACCACAGCACTAGGTAACAAATACACTGATGCCCAATAATTTTGCATTGAAGACAGAACAGAAGCAAGTAACTGAATCCTCCCAGCATAAGAAAGAGTCTTGTTCCTCCAACACTTAATTTTACTTTCTACTTTATCAATCAAGACTTTGCAATCCTTAACACCAACCTTTTATCCAATAGAGGAACTCCCAGATATCTTACAGGCAATCTCCCATATTTAAATGGCAAGATATCCAATAGCTCTTGTTTTTCATTGTCTTTAATACTACCAAAGAAAATAGTACATTTTCCGAGATTAGGTGCCAATCCTGAAACCTTACTGAATTCTTCCATGGATCTCTTAATAACTTCCACGGAACCTTTGTTTCCTTTGCATAGAACAAGTAAATCATCAGCAAAGCACATATAAGTCAACTTTAGATCCTTACAACGAAAATGATATCTGAACTTTGTGGATTCGTCAATATTTTTACACATAACAATGTTAAACACCTCCATCACCAGTGTAAAAAAGATAAGGGGATATAGGATCCCCTTGCCTTAGACCTTTTCCCCCCTTGAAATATCGATGAGTTTCTCAATTTAAGCAAATAGAGAAGGCAAATGAAGATACACAGACCATTATCCACTTCACCATCTTGTTATGAAATCCAAAATTGATCAAAATGTCTTCTAAAAATTTCCAACTCACTGTATCATAATCTTTTTGAATATCAACTTGCATAGCACATCTCTTTGGACCATTTTTCTTGCTATATCCCCTTAAAAGTTCTTGATACAAAAGGATATTATCTTGAATGTGTCTGCTAGGGATGAAAGCACTTTAATTTATACTCACAACTTCACTTAGACCACTTTTGGTTCTGTTAGTAAGAATTTTGCTTATACACATATAAATGACATTGCAACAAGCAATGGGTCTAAACTCAGATACCTTGTTAGGAGTAGGAATTTAGGAATTAAGGCAATAAGGGTAGCATTAATTTCTCCAAGAAGTTTTCCATTCTTAAAAAATTCTTTCACAGCAAGGCATACATCATTACCCACAATGTCCCAAGCTGATTTGAAAAACTCATAAATGTACCCATCAAGACCATCATCCTTGTTACTATCAATATCAAAAATTGCCTCTTTAATCTCTTTATCTGAAACTTCCTTTACCATACACTGAGCCTCTTCATTACTAACTTTCCTTTTGAAATAAGTATCAGCAATAGGAGCCACATGATTAGACTCACCTAAAAACTTCTTAAAATGCTTAACAAATTGTTTAGAAACTTTATTTCCCTTATAAAAGTTACCCTTTTCATCTCTTATGCTTTCAACTCTATTCTTATTTCTTCTGGCCTTAATCATGCTATGGAAGAAAGCAGTATTCTTATCTCCATCTTTAAGCCAATTGATCTTAGCCTTTTGGTGCAAAAGGTTGATTTTATCATTACTTGCATCAATAAGGTCAGACAGAGTTTGAGCAGCTTTTATTCTAGCATTAACATCAAATGGATTTCTGTCAACAACTTCTTGATCCGTCTTTAATTCCTCCTTTAGCATCCTGGCATTTTCATAAACATATCCTTGATACCAACTTAGCTTATTTAAAGTCCTTTTAAGCTTTTTTAACTTTTTAGTAAGTTTGTACATATGACAGCCTTGAACACTATCCCTCCATTCCTTTCTGTGGTAACCATACGATCGTTTAAGCTCAGTTTGTTTAGAACTTTAATCTAAGATTAAAAATAACAAAGAACAATTGAATGCACAGCGGAATAAACATTAAGAACATTCTTTATTATTGCCTAACAAGGTTTCATCATCATCTTTATACAATGACTACTACAAGCCCTAATTCTACGTGATCAATCGTAGAACGTGTTATCTAAACTATAACAAGGAATCAAAGATCCTTGAGGTTAAAACACACAAATCCTAGGCGTCCACTTAGAGGACTTGACGCCTAGACACACACACACTTTTTTGGTGTTTACATCTTTGACACACAGAAAACTATACGACCTATATCTCTTTATATACTAGAGATATTAGGTTTACAAAGGATAAGTATTAGGAAACAACTAAATCTTCCTAACTTTTACAATTATCTTCTAGGAAATCTTTTGTAATCTTCCATCTTTTGAAGAATTCCTCCTTTGTCCTTTAAGTCCTTCATATTTCATATGATTTATCTTATCAACTCAAATATAATTCCCAACAATCTTCCCCTAGTTGATAATTACAAAACTAAAATAAACACGAACTTCCCCTGAAGATAATATATATATGAAAGAATAAGGATCTATGCAATTCCACCAAGGATCTGTAAGTTACACATCTTCTTTGTAAATCTTCTTCCCCTTTTTGTCATAATCAAATAAGGGACTCTAAGTAATGCCATTTGATTTGACAACCACAAACCACTATCAGACTTCTAATCCACCTTCCCACAAGCTCAAATTACCCTCCATGACCACCTTAGAATAAATTGAACGTTGAGCAAGTAGAAACTTAAACTAGTAGTAGTCAGTAGTAAAAACCTTCACCTTATGTGGTACATGTAAATGGTTAAACATTTTAACATTAAGCTTCCCCTGAAACCCATATGTTAACCATTTCTTGAATGTAGGCTATATGTAATGATTACTGATGAAGAAAACTAAGTATTACGAACTTGATGTTGAAGTAGAATAACCCAAACTTGTGTCTTATATCTTGTACTATCCACGTGACTTCGAACATATACCCAAAACTAATGTATAAGGAGACCGCAATCTCTTGACAATTATCCTTATCTTCTAGGAGACACATAACCAAAGTGATAGCAAATGTGAGCATTGAGCACCATAAGAAAATTCACACACCTTTGCTAGATTTGTCAAGTCTTCGTCACATCGTTTCTAAGCACGAACAAGTTACCTCCAAATGTTGTAAGCCATTTGAGATATGATAAAACACAAACCTGTGAAACTCCACTTCAACTCCAAATAAGTGATAATTAATCATCTTCGTAACCAATTAATCCATAAATACAAGCCTTTTAAACGTTTAAGAACATTTAAACCAAATCAATCTGTTAGCTTCCCCTTAAATGAAGCATCTTGTTTAATCCGAGATCCAAACCATGTGTGTGTCATTCGATATCTGCCAAAGCTAGCAATACAAAATTTCATTGCCAGCAGTACTAATTATTCACGTAGCAGTACTAACAAAAACTTCTGGCAGTACTAATGTAACAAGAATAGTACTAAGTACTCATAAGCAGTACTAAGTATAAAGCTGGCAGTACTAAGTTCTTGTTTGGCAGCATAAACTTCAACAACCAATAACTGCACTAATACCATACCATATACCATCGTTTCTGTTCTTCCATTCGTGGCAACACTATTCGTTCATTGGCAGTACAAACATATAACGAGCAGTAGTAATGTACCAATAGCAGCCTTAACAGTATTATCGTATAAAGGCAGTATTAACAAGCATGAGTAGTATGAACAAATCGTTGGCAGCATAAATTCATGTAACTGGCAGCATTAACGCATATGGGCAGCACTAAAATAAAAATTAGATTACCAACATTAACTTTCCTTGAATGTACAGTACTAACTTGTATTGGCAGTATAAAGTGCTCCTTCCTCCCATACCTTTTAAGACACTTTTTAGTGTTAGTAAAGCACCAATATTTACTATCACCAGCAGTATTGTGTCTCGTGGCAGTAGTAACCACCAACGAGCAGTACAAAACATATAACCACTATTTAAGAATACCTTTTTTTAAAGTATCCAGACGACACTTTTTAGCGACACTTTTTCTGTCACGAATCTGTCACTAATTCGTTTAGTAGTAAGCAATAACAATAGTTGTAACCTTTTAAGCCATGATTTGATCTTCTTCTTGTTGTCACGAACCAATCAACAACAATTTTAAACAAACTTCCTGTTATATCGAATTAGGGTTGCTGAAAAACCCTAATATTACCAGATTCGACATGATAA